>CANUEP010215366.1:0-62701 GCA_947857235.1 Jatropha podagrica | reverse complement strand
AAGTAATTTAAGCTATGAATATGAGGGTATTGTGGAAGTAAGATTTTATTTGAAATATGTTTTGATTTTGTTGAATTTTACAAGATGTAAGTAAATGAATTTTGAAATAATAAATGATTTAAATAAGGAATGGCGAATGAGAAATGAAATTATTTATATAAGAATTTAATTATTGTAAGCTCTATCGTATGTGATTGACATGTGGTATGATGAGATTATTTTGATTTATAAGCATGCTTGGATTATCAGCCCGTATTATTGGTGGAGCTCTGATCATATGTTAGGGTTATCAGCCCTTATAAATAGGCGGACGAGTTTATTATTGTGGTGCTTGTACGGACTATGGTGGCCTCAGACCACGATTATGTAATTGATGGACGACGCTTTCACAGGCCACGATTATGTGATTAGTGGGTGGCACTCTCACATGCCACGATCGATTCTAATTACATTCTTTCGATATTGGTATGAGTTTCAGATAAAATAAAAATAAAAATTTTAATTTATTATATTGAAACTGGAAAACATATTGGCATTTACGATATTTTCTTATTTATTTTGAATTGATATAAATTTTTAAGTGTGAATTTCTTGTGATCTTTCAAATATTTGGATATAATTAATACAATTTTAGTGTTAAAAAAATGTATGGTTTGAAATTATTTATTTGGTATTCTTTGAATATTTTAAGTTTATAAATATTTAGCACCACTGAGTCTTCCAGTCAGCGCGTTGATTTTTATCACGCACAGGTTAGGAGCAGAGGGCACCTGTCGGGACCAGAAGAGGGCATCAGAGTAGATTTAGCATTTTGGGTAGAACATGTATATTAATGTAAATAATGACATGTATAGATTTTTGTGAATGATATTGAGGTTGTAAGTATTTGAATAAATTTTAGTGAAATCGGTGGCCGATTTAGTATTATTATTTGATTATTTATATAGTGTATGAATGATAACATATATAGTTATCTTGAATGGTGAAATATTACCTTGGTTGTTAATAGAATTATTATAATATCTAGAAGTGTTGCGTGATCGTTGAAATAATTTGGAGTTGAGGTTTGGAGGTCAATATTGAAAGTGCTTTGTTTTTCCTTGTGAGGCAAGTATATTTTTAGGGGGGGACTCTTGCGAAATTTTTGTAAGATTTTTCTGAAGCTTTTATTCATTTATTTATTAAAATATTGTTTGCCTCCCTGGAACAATTTATTCACTTCTAATATACAATTTGGGTTTATTTGGTGACATAAGACGGTGCTCCGACACCGAATGTGACATCCGCCGTCTGGTTCTTCGAAATTGGACGGTGGGTGTTACATATTTATAATTTTTGTTAATAACTTATTATATTATAAAAAATATCAATCATGTCTTAAAAAAAAAATCTATTTATCTATACTTTTATATTTATATCTATCTATATGAGAATGAAAGAGAATAATAAAACTAACTATAATGGCCTTAATAAAAATTAGTGTCAGCACTTGCGTAATATACGGAGCAATATTAAAAGATGAAATAAGTTTTTAGAACATCATTCAGAAATAATAAAATTATATAATAAAAATAATCTTTAAATGCATTATAAATATTCGAACTTATTTAATAAAAATGATGGTCTTAAGAAAAACAAAATTGGCTACTACATATAATAAGGATGACTTTTGAGTTGCAATTTTTAAAGTCCGTTTTGAACAAATGAATTTCATAAAATTTTGTGAAATTCATTTAGAAATCCAAAATTTTATGTTTGGAATGATAAAAAATATGAATTTAAATTATATGAATTGAATTCCATGAAATTGGATTAGTTTAGTTTAAATTCAATTTTATGAATTATTGAAATTTGTAAATGAATTTTACATATTAATTCACTAAAATTTATATTGACTAAATTGCTCATTCACTAAAATATTATTGACTAAACTGTCTTCATTTATTTTTTTTTAAGTTTTTTTAAAAGAGTATGAAGTTTTTATTGTATATGATTAATTCAAATGAATTTATAATTTTGAATATATTTTAATCTATTAATAAAAATAAAATTTAAACATTTGCAATGACATGAAATTTAAAATTTTAATTAATTAATTATGGTGAAGTATGAGTGATTTATTTATTTAGTATTTTTGTTAAATTATAATGTTAAGGTTATTTTAAAAAATAAAGACAAATGAATTTTTATCTAAGAATTGTTCCAAACATAATTTTGTGGAATTCAATTGAATTCTTTGTTTCAAACTGTAGCATACCAAATATGACAAATTCATTTACAAATGAATTTTATAATTATGGTTCATTTGTTCCAAACGGTATCTTAGTTGCCTTTTATCTCATCAAAGTATGAAATATTTATTTTGTTTAATTTAAAGTATGAAATATCTCATCAAAGTATGAAATATTTATTAAACAATAAATGCTTGTTTAATTTATTAATTAGTTATTTTGTTTGTTAGAATTTTATTATGGTAAATGAAAAGTTTGATAACCATTGTCAATGGTAAATGAGAAGTTGTGAAAAAGTTAAAATTAATTTTTTGAATGTGTGCAATAATAAGATGGATGGTCTATATTTGTTTGTTATTATTTTGTAATAATTAAATTTTAGACATTATTAAATATTAGAATTAGAATTTTTGAGATCTTTCAAAAAAAAATTAAATATTTATGAGAATCTCTCTTTTTAAAATCTAAAATTTTCTTTTAAATTCCCTAAATGCAAATATTAAAAATATGTAGGATTTTATTTTGTATAAAAAGTGTCACGTGGAAAGTCTATTGATTCTACTTCGTATATAATAATAATAATAATAATAATAATAATAATAATAATAACGTTTAAAGTAAGTTTAAATTTAAAGATGGGATTACTTAATATGTTAACAATCGAAACGGCCTTCTACGGGAACTGCCTATGCAATCGCCCTTTACGAGTATATAACGAAACTCATAACCAGGAAAACTGAAACGGCAGCCAATCGCTCGCACACGACAACGTTCGGTTGGCTTACTCGAAAAAAGAAAGCATAGTAGGTAGCATCCAGTTTAGGCGGGAAATCACAAAGCACTACTTGGTACGCTCTATTCTGCTGGCTGCTACTGATGTTAGTGAGGTGAGGAGAAAAAAACCTAATTGGATCAAAACCACGAAAATGGCTCCGAGAAAGAAATTGAAGTATGCAACACCATCTTCATCTTCAGCGACCAAGAAATCCCACTCAAATGAACAACAATCTCAGCCTACCAAGTATGGGATCCAACATTTCTTCCAGCGCCACTCTCAAAGTTGTTCATCTTCTCATCCGAAGCTCTCCAATTATCCTATACCACCTTCTTCCCTCTCTTCTACACTTGACCAATGTAATGCACTTACCCCAACACTTCACAACCTGCCCAATGGAAATGCCTCAAATTTGGCTGCTTCGACCTTCCCAAACCCTAAAGCTGCAATCCATCCCAACACCGACGGATCAAATTCACGAACCACTGAAGCGTACAAAGGCATTCAGGATATTCCTCCTCAGAATCGCATAACCATTGACATGGATGCCGCTGAGGACAATCCGACTTATATCTCACCCAATATTTCCAAGTCCGTTTCTCTCGATCTCCATCGCTTCAAATTCTCGCCTGGGATGGTTATGTCGCTAACCTTTGACGTCCTGTTTCTTATGAATAAAATTATCTTTTTTTTCCCCCTTTTTTTGGTTTGCCGAGGACTTTCTTCTTACCCCTCTCTCCCTCTCCTTTCTGCGTTCGGAAACGCTATACATTCTGACTATGCAAATGGTTTATTTGCTACTTTTTGGAAACAGTTGATAAAGCAGAGCCAGGATGACGGGGGTGACGAGATCACGTGGAAGATTTCTCCAGTGAATGAAAGACTACAAGCTAAATCGAAATGCATGCCACAAGTCACTAAGGAGTTGGCAGATTCTTCAAAGATTAACTCTTTAAGCATCCGCCCTTGCTCACTAAACAAGGCATGTTCATGATTTTTTTTTTGATTGGTTATGAATATGCTATTTTCGATGCCCTACTAATGATTAATTGGACAGACTTCAGGCGCATCTGGAAAGGTTCGCACAGGGCTCTCTTCACCAACACGGGAGGCCACTGAAATTTCTTCCGCTGCAAATAGAGTTGGCTTGAAAGGGGAAAACTTATTTCAGGACATGGTTAGTCATGGAGGCATGACTGACGGGAACAGCTCCCTTGCTAGTGGACAGAGTCCTTTCAGAACTCCACCATCTTTATCCTATTGCAACGAAAGGGTAATTATGCCTAATGTTTGACCTTACTCTCCAAATTCCTTATGTGTTTCCTTTTTAATTACAAGGACGTAAACGCCTTAGTAAGTAAAAAAATTTCATCTGTTAAAAAGAACTCCCTTTTCTAACATCGGATTAACTGGATGGAGGATGCGTAGTATTGCTTTTCTAACCTGCTATTAACTGCAGCTTGCTATTGAAGTTGAATGCAATGAAGTTACGGATCAATTGAGTTTGAGGCAGCACAAAAAGGTTCTGCTTTGGACCATTACATTCTACCAATGCCAAACAAGTTATATTTTCTTTCTTCTGATCTTTTTTATGGATCATCTAGTGAAATATCTAACATTTTGCGTGATCCTTTTACTGCTAAGTTGCAACTTTGAATAAGCATGCAGATGAACAATTTTATGTTTACATGATGTAGTCCTGATTGCCTGCTTATTGTTCTATATTCTTAGGCATTGCTTGATCTTTTAGATCAAGTAGAGAATGTAATTTCTTCTGAAGATTCAGTATTGAGTGGCAACAATGCATATTCATCTACAGTTCAACACGGAAATGGCAATGAGACAACCTCCAGAGCTGACCCTCCACTACAGAGAGTAGCTCCAGATCCAACAAAAAGGTTAACTAAGTCAACACTAAAACAAAATTTTCTTGTATTAGAGGTATACTCGACCACTTGCACTTGTGCTAAATGTTTCTGGCTCTTTACTGAAAATAACAACTACCTGGAGAATAATTATTTTCTAAGATATCTATCCTTCAGGTCACTGAGAAGCATGTGCCTGTTGACTCCTCTGATGTTCAATTCCCATACAAGGTTTTCTGTCTGGCCCAGTCAAAATTTCTTCATTGCTTCCATAATGCCTGACAAAGGTACTAAAGGTATTCATTAAAATTTTAGGTTCTTCGCTTACTGGATGAGCGGGGTGGAGAAGAACGATCTGTTTGTTTGCGTGGAGAATGGTCAGTATTTTTTTTTTTCCTGAATTCTTATGGATTGGGTCCAATGGGATCCTAAGATTTTGTTACAAAGAAATACCAAGGCTAGTCCATGAGATTTTCTACTTTCTTCAGCAAGCAGTTTCTGTTGTGTTGCTTGGACATTTGTTACTTCTGACAGATTTTGTTGCGATTTCCATTTTTTTAGATCTTATAATTTGTCAATTTAAATAAATCAACAAATGTAGATCCTAAAATTTCTATGCCATTAAATACACACATGCATGCATGGAATCATGCTCTCTTGTATGTATTTTTGTGTGCAAATACATGTGTGTGTGTGTGTGTGTGTGTGTATCAACAAAGTGGTGTCAGATTATTTGCTGCTGGTGATAATATAGTAATTTCATTATTCAAGTGCTAAACTTAAATCTTTCTTGTTGCTATCTTGGCTGTTTTTTCATTATCTGAATTTAGATTCTATTCTTTCCAATTATATCTGGAACTGAATTTTGGCTTGTTGATCACACTATGAATAATATTTTCGATGGTTTACTCCGACTTTTGCTAGGTTTTACAGTGTCATTGCACCTGGGGATACCGTAAATGTGATTGGTGAATTTGATGATCAAGGAAAATGTGAAGTGGATCACGAAAATAATCTTTTGATTGTCCACCCTGAAATTCTAGTCTCTGGAACTCGGGTAATCCATTTTTTACGAAGATTTACATCAATCTAATTGTTGCTCATTTTTAACCATATTTTCCCTAACAATTTGGAACAATTTCAGGTTGCTGCAAGTTTCAGTTGCCCCAGGCGTACTGTGCTGGATGAGAGGCTTAAAAGCAATGATCTTTCAGAGGCAGCATTGATTGGCACCTTGCTGCACCAAATATTTCAGGTTTGACAACTTAAACAATTTTCCTCAATTAATGTTAGAATTTTTTTAAACACATTTTTTATTATTGCTAGTTTCTATGAAATAAATCTTCAAGGTGTAGGATGCATCTTTTTCTTTTTCAGGCTGGACTAATAAATGAGAAGCCTACTATAAACTTCTTGGAAGGATATGCCAGAATAGTTCTCCACAAAAATATTGAGAGCTTGTATGCGTTTGGAGGTGAATATTTGTATAGATGTGAATACATTATCATATGCAGTCTCTCATTCGTAACAATCTCAAAAGTTTATTGCCAATAGGACACTTTAATGGTTAAAAACTTGGGTTTCTGATTAAGTGCTTGGTTCTAATCTTATTGTTGTTAAGGAAGGATTATGGAATGGGCACAGTTAATTCCTTGGGATAGCTCAACCATATTTTGTTAAAAATTTGTCTTTTTACTTTCTTGATAACAGAATTATTTAAATTTTTTTTAGATAATTTGTTTCATGGTTCTTATCACAACTTTGTGGGAATTTTGCAGTCAATGAAAATGATATGCTCAAGACCTTGGTTGAGGCTATTCCAAAAATATTAAATTGGATCATCTTATTCAAAAGTTCACAGGTACATTCTTGCCTTGTAGGATAGGGTTTGTTTGGTTCAAGTCATATAGTTGAGGTGTGCTGTGCAAGGCCACCCTTTTGTCATCTTAATTTTTCTCTTTCTCTGACTTTGTTATTTGTTGATTCTAATTATTGCTGTCTATAATGAACTGTTTTTGAAATATGAAATTAGTAGAAGTTGTACATAACATTTATTTTCCTTACCTAATATCCATATCACATGCTTCTTTTGAGTATTTGTTGAATACTTCCTTCTTTTTTGCAAAGCTTGGTGTACTTGGTAGTGTTTTGCGTGTCAGATGCAGATATATACGTGTCCATTTGCGGTAGAAACTTTCTTTTATGTCCATTCTTGAGGCTAATGTTCATGAATCATTGTCAGGATTCAAAAGTCCCCATTGTTGATTTTGGTTCGGATGATGGATTGAAAGAGCTAAGAATAACTGAGGTTAGATCTCTTGCTTGTGCTTGTCTATATTATTTGGTTTACATTTATAATTGCATCCTATCGCACATGCTTCTGACTTTCATAGAAATTTATGCTGTATATTCAGCTGAATGCTGGATATTGTTACAGACTGTACAATGTACTATTTAGTCATGAATGTCATAAATTCTCTTTGCATGACTCTATGCAAATTTCCTGAGTCAGTGGCATTTCAAACCATACAAAATGGGAAATTTTTACACTTAAACCATTATTTGCTTCAATGTAAAATAGTTTACATGATAATCAAATGTGATCCTTGTTAAATGTAGGTCATTGATATTGAGGAGATGGCATGGGCCCCAAAATATGGGTTGAAAGGCATGATAGATGCTTCTATCAGAGTAAAGGTAGAGAGAATGAGAAATGACGTAGATGAGAAGATCCTGCCACTAGAGTTCAAAACTGGGAAAATTCCCAATGGACAGGCAAGTATATGGTCTTTGCTGAAAATATATATACGTATGGAACTTCTTCTTTTTTTTTTTGTGCAAATCATATTTCACAAAGCTTAGACTTTTTTCCCTTGGTATTATTTGCCTGTTCACTCATACTTGTCTTTTCTGTAGCCATCTATGGAACACTGTGCTCAAGTCATCTTGTACACTCTCCTCATGTCGGAGAGGTATGTGGTGTTTTATCCTTTTTTTTTTTCCTGCTGCAGAAAACCGGCCTTTAATTTTGGAAAAATAATTGAGCAATGTTTCTTTTTTGTCTTTCTACTTGTCATGTCTTAGGTACCTGCAACATATTGATTCTGGTATTTTACATTATCTCCAGTCAGATCAGACAAAGGTACAGAGTCACCTATATCTGTGCCACATATTTTTCTGTATGTGTGTGATTTGATGTTTATTTTTTACGCTTGTGAAGGGAATTGTGGTACGGAGGTCTGATGTGGTTGGGCTAATTATGCGTCGTAATGAGCTTGCCCATGACATTCTTAAGGCGTCAAAAATACAACAACTGCCTCAAATGCTACGGGTATGATTGTTACTCAACTATAACAATCATATGCTTGAAGTTACTTTGTTTTAATTTCTTCAAATCTTCCTATGTTAGAGTCCAAGCATGTGCAGAAGTTGCCGTCATCTTAATGCTTGCACCATCTATCATAAGGTAGCATTTTGGACCTTGAGTTTAGGTAATGCAAACTCTTTCTTGGTAGGTACACCAATTTATCTTTGGCTACATCTTGCTCTAGGTGCATGGTGGAAGCACTGAAAGTAGTGGACTGGGTGATATGTTTGATTCACATGTTCAACATTTAACTGCTAGTCACTGTGCTTTCTTTCGACAATGGGATTGGTTGATTGACTTAGAAGCTAAAGAGACACAGGTGAGGATGTATTGTGCTTGTACTACAGGTAACTAGCTCCTAATTTTTGCACATGGAAAAATAACATGCAACTTCCCATTTTATTTACTATTGCAGCTTCTAAAAAATGAAATCTGGTGTTCACATGGTTTGAAGAGAGAGAACTCCTCTAGTTGCATTTCTTCTGTTGTTCTTGATGCCTTAAATGGTCTTTCAGATGAAAAAATTCTCAAAGACAGCCGATTTGTCTATCGTTTTTTGCCTCAACAATTGCCTTGTCACAATGTCTACGCTTCTAATGGAAATTCTTTGAGTGCTCAGCCTTCTCCAAAGAATGCTTTGGATTATACACTTAAAATTGGAGATCATGTGGTAAAGTACTTTCCATTTATTAAATGTGTCATGCAGAATGTGATTGTGATTTCATTAAATTTAACTAATAGTGTTAAATTTCAAACAAGAGATGTTGAATGACCATAAACTATACGAATCTGAGCTCAAATATACCTGGGAATTGTGGGTTGGCTTAGGCTCCTAGGCTTTATCTGTAAGGGGTTCTTTATCAGAAAAAAGAAAAAGGATTTTGCGGTACCCATTCTTCTATGATGAAAAAATAAAGCTTCTTTGCTATTTATATGCTTTATTTATTCGAACTAGGACTTATGGTCCTGGGTTAGTTTGCATGTGAACAATTTTTTCTTTTCTTTTTCTATTTTATTAGCTTCATAAACTCAATTGCTTGGCATAATGTCCAGTTTCATTTTGTGCATGCAAAACAGCATATGAGTATTGACCTTTGCTTTTAATGTGATGGGGGAATCTTAATTATGATAAACTTTAATGATTTCCTGGCATTGGAGACAATAATTAATTAAGATGCTCAAACATCTGACGGTTCTTTCATTTTCATTTTATTTGTTTTTCTGATGGCTAATTATTTTCTTATTTTTTATCTCTAGATTCTCAGTACTGAATCTGGTCATCAAACTATTGCAAGTGGAGTCATATCTGATATCAGTCACTCTCATGTTTCTGTAAGCATACTCTTTGGTTTTTCACTCTTTGAACACATTCCCATTGAGTGAAATCTTAAAAGTTGTCTTGTTAGTGTTTACTATGCATTGCAGGGGTGCTTTATTAGAGATTGAGGAAATTTCTATCATTGCCAGTTCTTGAATTGTCATTTGGAAATGTGTAAAGTAGTTATAAACTAATATGTCTTTTGTGGCATTCATAGGTTTCTTTTTCTAAGCGCTTAAGACTTCCAGGTAGTAATTCTTTTTCAGAAGCCAATCGCCTCCTTCAGGAAGTCTGGCGGATCGATAAGGATGAAATTATGACTTCATTTTCAGTTATGCGGTAATTTCTGACTCTACTTCTTTCTTACTACTGTAAAAATTTTATTTTATTAGAAAACTGTCATTAGATTGGTGTATCACACCTTGGCTAAATGTGTGCTCCTCTATATTGCTGCAGGTTCAACCTTGTACAACTTTTTCTACAGAGCGAGCAGAGTTCTCATCTTAGGAAGATGATTGTTGACCTTGAGGTAACTTTAAATGCGATTACTGTTTTAAAAAACAAGTTACTTCAATCTAATCACTCATCCCCCCGGGTAACTTTCTGATTTCCCTTTCCTTTCAGGCTCCTAGATTTGACAGTGGCAGTATATTTAGCCAAGATCCTGCAATATCTTATATCTGGTCAGTGAAGAGTTTAAATGGCGATCAGCGCCGAGCAATTCTCAAGGTCTGCCACATTTTTTCCCATTTGCCTCATTGTGCGTTCTGTATGCTTATGCTAATTTTCTTTTAATTTCATATCTGGAATCACTGAAAATGATCCTATTTTCATAAATTTCATAAATTTGTTGTTACAGATACTTACTGCCAAGGACTATGCTTTAATACTAGGAATGCCTGGGACTGGGAAGACATCAACTATGGTTTATGCTATCAAGGCATTGTTGATGAGATGTGCAACTATCTTGCTTACGTCCTACACAAACTCTGCTCTTGATAATTTGTTAATCAAATTGAAAGCTCAGGTTATCTCTTGTTCTTTTATGCAATTTATTACCATGAGTCTTTCTCCATGTTTGCTGAATTTCTTGGTTTTACAAAATTTTCAGTGTATATTACTCTTTAGATGGCCAGCTAAATATCATGTATAATTTTAATCATATATATAGGATCTAGAATATTAGGAGTTACACTTCACAAGAACTTGTCCGCTGTTTGCAGTGTTGTGAAAAGGAGAAATACAATAACTCAATTGAAAACAGTAGAACTATGGAGTGCAAAAAGTAAATGATGTATCATCTTATAAACATGGCTTAAACCACTAGGAATGCTTTCCACACTCATTGTCACTTTTAATGAGACTAATTAACCAAAGCATCTCCTTGGCTGCCTTCTGTTGGAATAGCAAGTGTAGGTTGTGTGTGGAGTGAGAATGAAAAGAATCATACATTGGACAGACACGATATATAAGTGGGATGTATCTGTGGACTTTAATGTCTCAAAGTTTGGGCTTGATGTGATGTTAAGCCAACTTGTAGAGCATGGAAGAAAATATTCCCAAACATTTTGGGCTCTTTTTTGTCCAATGAGTACAATTATGTCCCATGTAAGTGGGATGAATGGATATAGTTCTTCGTGAAATAGTATTGTGTAGCTCCAGAAAAGAGTGGTGATATGTTTGACTCTATGGAGCTCTTTGAACAATATGTATTTGGATTGGAATGAGCTTGGTGGTAGGCTTATGGGCTTGGCAGAGTTGGTGGCTCTTAGAGATGCTGTAAATACTTGAGTGATAAAGAATAGGCTTCTATTTGAGGAGAGAGAATCGTATGTGGATGGGACTTGTGACATCCTGACCCGGCAAAACGATCCTAAGAGGGCGGGTAGAGCAAAGCTCCTAGCGAGTTTCTAAGATGGCAGGTTAGCTAAGAGTAGTGGAATGCGGGACACATGAATGAATCAGATCATATATCAAAAATGGAATAATTAATCATCAGAAGCGCCTTTTGGTGGAATGACTGGAGAGTTGGAAGAATTCCTGGGTAAAGCGTGCTCGCTTGACAGAAATCTTAGGATGGGTGACCTCCTAAAAAGTTCTCATTTCACTTGCGGGACAAAACCGCGCGGGTTTTACCGATCTAGTATGGGATGGATCCGGCTTGATCCAAAGCGGACAATTCTTCTGGTGGTTAGAGTTAGAGCATTACAGGACTCCCAAGGGTGGTTGAGGAAGATAATGTTTGTAACAATGTCTAATTCTGTTTCATCATTTGTAACAATCTCTAATGCTGCCACCAATCTTTTTTTCACATCTCATTTTTCAAATATAAAGGTATATAGGATGAAAGATTTCTATTTATGTGATTTTCTTTTGTAATGCTACCTTTGTGAACTTGAACATCAAATTAAGAATCTCTATGTTTGTAGAATAGAAAAAGTAGCAACTTTATTCTAAGATAAGTTACTATTTCTTCAGTTGCATTACTGAATTAAAAAGTTTCAGGGTATTGATTTTCTACGCATTGGAAGACATGAAGCTGTTCATGATGAAGTTAGGTCCAATTGCTTTTCAGGTTAGTGAAAAGTTGCATGCTTACAGTATGAACTATTTGGTCATGTTTTTCCCGCCTTCATAACCAGAGTTTGAATGACAGCAATGGACATACAGAGTGTGGAAGAAATGAGAATAAGATTGGAACAAGTCAAAGTTGTTGGAGTAACTTGTTTGGGAGTTGCTAGTCCCTTACTTGCAAACAAGAAATTTGATGTATGCATAATGGATGAAGCTGGACAGATAACCCTACCGGTAAGAGTTCTTTAATTGCAGACCAATTAGTTGACAGATTTGTTACAATGGCTTTTTCATTAAAAAGGCTTTTGTCTTTCTTTGAGCTACGTAAAGGAGGTGAGCCAATCTATTGTGTTAGCAAAGTAAATAAAATACATACATATACATTTTAATATGGTAAAACACTGATTTAGTTCCTGTCAGGTATCCTTGGGACCTCTGATGTTTACTTCAAAGTTTGTTCTTGTTGGTGATCACTATCAACTGCCTCCACTTGTTCAGGTATGAAGTACATGAGCATTTGGATCCAATTGCTGAAATTTTCTTGTTTTTATTATAGTCTCCTTGAAATCCTTCTGCTAATTTATTTCCAGAATACAGAGGCTCGAGAAAATGGAATGGGTATAAGTTTGTTTTGCAGGCTCTCTGAAGCACATCCTCAGGCAATTTCAGCTTTGCAAAGCCAGGTTTGCTTAAATTCTTAATTGATCCTCACCCCTTTTCCCTATGTTGATGCTGTTGTAGTAGGCCAATTTGCTAAGTCTTTTATATGCAGTATCGTATGTGTCAAGGCATTATGGAACTGTCAAATGCCTTGATATATGGTGACAGATTGCGTTGTGGTTCTCTTGAAATAGCTAATGCAAAACTAAAATTTTCAAGTTCAGGAGCTCATCCATCTTGGCTACGTGAGGTAAGCAATGATTATCAAATTTGTTGTCTTAAATAAATAATGTTATGACCAGAACAATGTCTGGAATTTCAATCATTGTCTATTGAAGTAAAACCGCCTCTTGATTTTAAATTAAAGAATAATATTCTTGATTCAAGAATTCTCTGGCCCTAGACCACTTATCTTCCAGCAACCACACAACTTTTTGCAGCTGATATTTTTGCCAAGTCCCCTAATATTCTTTATCTGAAAACTGGTGGTCTCTTAACAAGCATCATTAGCATCTGACATACGCATTAATCTCATTCAGAATTTGTGTTTCTTATTCTCCTTAAAATCTCAAATTGTTCCCTTGATGTGGTTGTGTATAGTAGGATGTAAATTTGAATGCGTAAAGGTGTAAATGAGCCAAGCTAGGCTGAACTTGAGCTTGGCTGGGGTTTTGTTTACAATAAAAAGAAAAAGAAGTTTATGGTTCGTTTACTATTGTCGGGCTAGCTTGCTAGCCTCACTATTGAGTTTGACTTGCCAGCCTTATTCCACAGCCTAAGCTCAGCATCTTTATTAAACGAGTTCAATGAGCAAGTTCAAGTTTGGCTTGTTAAGCTAATGGAATGAATTCAAATGAACTTCTTTTTGAGTTAAATCTCGAGTAGCTCACAGTTGGCTTGGCTAATTCACAGCTTATGATAATGTGATCATCCCAATTGGTAAATGTATAATAACTTGAATTGAAAGTTTGGTCGTACACGAAAGTTCCCAAGACATTGTTACCTTTTTACTGGAATTGAAGCTTTGAAAACCTACATACTGAAATTAATATTTTAGCCTTTTTGCTTTATATTCGTGGTTGCAGGTTTTAGATCCAACCAGACCTATTGTATTTATCAACACAGGTTTGTTCTAGTTTTTTCATCCATTTTTCTCTGGCACTGGCAGTTGAGTACCTTTTTTTCATATGGTCCGGTTCTTCACTGAGTGATTTCGTTAAACTTAGATATGTTATGTGCTTTTGAGGCAAAAGATTCCAAGGCTGTGAATAACCCAATGGAAGCTTACATAATTGCTGAGGTATGATCCTAAGTACTAAATGGTGTAAATTGTGCTTTACATCATAATATATTAATGTTTCCTGTGCTATCTTCAGTGTTGCAAGGATATGTTTATCTTGAAGCCACAAGGAAAATGATTTCTTTATTTTCCTGTTTTTGATTTAGGTCACCAAAGAATTAATTAACAGTGGGGTTGTTGGTGAAGATATTGGAATCATTACCCCCTATAACTCCCAGGCAAATCTCATCCGAACATCTGTTTGCACAATCTCTGTGGAGGTGCATACCATTGATAAGTATCAGGTAAGCCAAATCATATACCACAAATTGATGCATTATGTCTTCCTGAAGTAAATGTGATGCCTGATAGACCTAGAAAATGACCTCTGGACCATATAATTTTGAGTTAATGAGCATTGAATTGATTTGATTCTCACACTCAGGCACAACTGACTTTAGTGACAAGACTCACTACCAACTACGTCTCATCAGAGCCTCTTCTTTGAATGAGCTAGTTTACTAGTTCAATGGTAGCTTTCTAGTTAAAGAGCATTGCCTTAAGCCAGCTACTTCTTAGCAATGAGATATGTGATTGGCTTGGCTTAGTTCTGCCTTTCCATTTACCCTCGGGTTCCTTCCTTGCTTGAGAGCTAACAGCAGGGGACATTCACAAAATCTTCTCTTATATAGAGTCTCTACATCGAAAGAATTTTCTGTATTGTGAAATCTTTTATGCTGGCTCTAGTTTTTAATTTTTTGGCTGTAGCACTTATTTTGCACTACATCTATAAGCAAGTGCCAATTGAATGAATTTGTTTGAAACAAGAAATTCTAAGACATCAGTTTTGGTCACCCAGGGAAGAGATAAGGACTGCATACTGGTGTCTTTTGTTAGGTCTAGTGAGAATCCCAGAAATTGCTATTCGTCACTGCTTGGAGACTGGCGTAGGATAAACGTGGCACTCACACGTGCTAAGGTAGGTAACATTTATAATCTAAGGTTCCATGGTTAACTGTGATGGAATCAAATGTAATTTCAGCGTCATAAACTTATTTTTTACTTAAAAAAAAGAGCAATGTTTATCTAGAAATGCAATTTGATAACATTATTCCATTACAGTTTACCAAACAGAACCTAAAAAAATATTAGCGTAATGGTTGTATGACAGCGGATCTGAAGGTATTATTATTCTTGTTTATACAGAAGAAGTTGATCATGGTGGGGTCATGCAAGACCCTTTCAAATGTTCCGCTGTTGAAGCTTCTCATGGAGAAGGTCAATAAACAATCTAGCATTTTGAATGTGTCTCAGAAGGATATCAACCTCGAAGAGCACAAGAGATGCTGTCAGGGCACACACAGGAATGACATTACATAGGTTTTGACTTCTTTTTCTCTTCTTCGCTCACCTGAATGGCAATTTTTGTAATTCAAACAAGCTGTCAAACATGTTTTGACATTACATCAGGTTTTTTCTTTTCTAATTCAAATATGTTCATACTTCATACGCCATACATAGAGGAAGGATAATAATTTTTGTAACCTTCTAACAGATAAAATTATTGTGCCATGTAGATAATGTAATATTTTGTAAATTCATTTCAAATTGATAAGGTGGTCTTTTGAAAGGATTAGCCATGCACGAAAGACAGAGTGATACTGCTTAAATACTCGTTAGTTCAAGACTAGACAAATATGGTCCTAATAAATGCCTTGAGGTGGATCTTTCAGGATGTGAAAACAGTTTGCGTGTCAGGAGCTTCTTCACCTTTTTGTGACCCAACCGGTTAGATGATGAACGGTGTCGTTTGTTTCTTCTGTCCAGCCTCTCTCGGTAGTTGGTAGGATTTCCGGTCATAGACACTACATAGGGGCGTTTGTGAGAGAAGGAAAGAGAGGGAAAAATTGAGAAGGGGAAGGAAGGATCGAGAACAGAACAGAACAGACGAGAGAGGGGATTGCTGTCTGTGTACTATGATTCAAATAGTCAAATACGACAATCATGCTTTCTGCAATTTACACATAAGCTTATTATCATTGTATTATTACAAAGGAGAATGAACGACTTTTTCCCATTTTTTCCATGCTGACGTGATGCCTCCTTTAAATTTTTTTTTTAATTTTTGAACATTTCACTTTTTTTTTAAATCACTTTTTCTCTTTTATCATTTATTTTTAATATATATACTTCCAATTAGATAAATTTTTATAAAAATAAAAAATTAAGCATTTAATTTTAGACTGACTTTTATATAATAATACTTCTGAGTCATTTTTTTCTAAAAAAATAAAATCGCAATCGGTTCTAATTACAGTAACTATTAATATTCAATCTTCCCTAGTATTTAATTAACATAAATAATATTAACATTTTTTTTTCTAAAAAAAGGAGGAAAAATGAAAAGATTTTAATTTGTGTAATGAAAAGGAAAGAAAGGAAAACAAGTGGATTATTAAGTGGAAGTGCGAAAGGAATCAGCAGCAGGGCACGTGTGAGAGGATAAAAAGGCAAACAATACTGATAGCCTTTCAAAGGTGGTGGCGGTGGTGGTGGGAGTGGAGAAAGAAAAAGCAAAAAGTATAACAATACAATATAATAGTAGCCATCAGAGTCGAAATTTCACGTGACTTGATGATCCATTCCTGCTTTCACCAGTTTGGATTTAATTTTTCGCTCAATCTTTCAAATCCCTTTTCTTTTCATATTTTTTGGCTCTTCCATAAAAAGAAAAGAAATGAAAAACGAATAAACTAAAAAAGAAACGCAGGAATTGTTTTAATATACAATCCCTTGCTTGCTTATGTCTTGCATGCTAAACTACAGAATGACTCCTCACTCTTATTCTGTTTCTACGCATATCAACGACTTATGCATTTATCCGATATGGAATGGAATGATGACAAACTACTTTCGACATTAAGCTTAGCTTGTTCTCAAATTAGCATATCTTATGCAAACCGTTCATTACACATCTATATTTGAATTGAATTGGAACTCAACAAGTATTTTTTCTAATTAACGATCACCACATAATATTACATTGCAAAACAGAGCAGAAAATTTGGTTAAGAGGTGAGACTCTTAGAAAACAGTAAGCATCAGGAATACAAATGTGAAAGTGACCAAGGCAAGCAGGAATAGGAATCCAAGAATTCTCTCATTTGAGTTGAGGTTGACAAGGACTTCCATTCAATCTCTGCCAACTATAATACAAGTGCATAATTGATTTATATATAAAAATTTAATAATATTATGCACTGCAGTGAGGCTGAGGCATAAATAGTAGTAAATGGTTTGGTTCTGTCCTTCTGACATGCCTCCACTTGCGACAAGTATCAAGCCAAAATGATCATTCCTCACCTCATTACATATATTTAACTACAATTTTATCAAAGGCCCCAGATACTCCAAAGTCTCTTACTAAATGGCAGAGGCATGGATACATGCACAAACAACAATCCTATGCCTTGTTACTGTCGGCCTAACTTTGTCATTTCTCCGTCAATGCTCTGCTGCTCCTCACTTGTCTCTACATTAACTCTCCCACAATTCCAACTTCATTCCTTCAACTTCTACTTGTTACAGTCACATAAACCATGTTTCTTCAAAACATGTTGGATTCACACGATTCTTCGATTACAGGTAAAACATCTCTAGTTTCTTCTTTGCGTTTCCTTTCTTCGCAGATACACAGACACGAGAATACCTACTACCTATAGAAGGGGAAAAAAAAAGCACAATAAACAAACACAACTCATTTCACCTCGTCTTGTTTCTATAATTAAATAAGTTGAACCAACAATAGTATCATTTCAGGCTTCCAAACACAAACAGTATACTCATAACCTGCTCTAGCATTTATGTTTGCAGAATTTAAGCTTCTAATTCAGATGGCATGGCCACAGCTAAACTCACCCTGTTTGTGGGAGCATGTAAGCATACTTGGGTTCGTTGGAATCTTCCTACTTTTTCTTCTACTGCAAAAATGTGTGGATGTAACATGCAAAAGGAGAGCAAAACTCCCAGATCGAAAGTTACATAAGCACTCCAACGCAGCCAAATTCAGCACCGCTTCCAAAGCCACCGTATTTTGTTCCACTTTGCTGCTGGGAATTCATTTTTTAGTACTGTTGCTGCTGCTAAAGGGCCAGCAGGATCATTGCAGCTCAAAAGGCATAGCCTTTTCTACACAGATCATGCAACTTGTATCATCAGCAGTTGCAGTTATTGCAGTATACAGAGTCCTGCATCACAGGCATGCCAAGTTCCCCTGCATTCTGAGAGCCTGGTGGGTTTGCAGCTTCTTATTATCCGTCATCTGCACCTCTCTACACACATATTTGAGAATTACAAACCACGTTCATCTTAGATTGCGAGACTATGCAGACTTCTTTGGTGTCCTCTCATCCACCTTTCTGTTGGGTGTTTCAATCCATGGGAAGACAGGCGTAGTCTTCAATTCATCTAATCCCGTCACCGAACCACTTCTTCATGGAAAAACTGGTAAATACTTGGAAGGAAAGAGGGAATCTCCATACGGAAAGGCTACTCTTCTCCAGCTGATTACCTTCTCTTGGCTCAATCCATTGTTTGCTACTGGCGTCAAGAAACCCCTTGAACAGGATGAAATCCCGGATGTCGATATCAAGGACTCTGCTGGATTTCTGTCCCCAGCCTTTGACGAGTTCCTGAATGAAGTTAAGGAGAAAGATAGAAGCACAAACCCCTCCATCTACAAGGCAATGTTCTTCTTTATCAGAAGGAAAGCAGCAATTAATGCATTATTTGCAATTATCAGTGCTGGAGCATCATATGTTGGTCCGTATCTCATTAATGACTTGGTAACTTTTCTCACTGAGAAGCGAACCCGGACCTTAGAGAGTGGTTACCTTCTTGTACTAGCCTTTCTATGTGCCAAGATGATTGAGACCATATCGCAGAGGCAGTGGATATTTGGTGCCCGCCAACTAGGCCTTCATCTTAGAGCTGCTTTGATATCTCATATTTATAGAAAGGGCCTACTTCTGTCAAGCCAGTCCCGCCAAACCCACACTAGCGGAGAGATCATTAATTACATGAGTGTAGATATCCAAAGAATTACAGATTTGATATGGTACCTGAACATTATATGGATGTTGCCTATACAGATTTCCCTGGCGATCTACATTCTAAAGACGACTTTGGGTTTAGGATCATTGGCAGCATTAGCTGCAACTCTCATAGTGTTGACATGCAACATACCCATTACAAGAATCCAGAAAAGTTACCAATCCCAGATCATGGAAGCCAAGGACAACAGAATGAAAGCCACTACAGAAGTGCTACGAAACATGAAGATTCTGAAACTGCAAGCATGGGACACTCAATTTCTCCACAAGATAGAGAGCTTGAGGGCCATGGAGTACAAGTGGTTGTGGAAGTCTCTTAGACTTTCCGCAATTTCGGCTTTCATCTTCTGGGGATCACCCACATTTATCTCAGTGGTGACATTTGGGACGTGCATGCTAATGGGAATTCAGCTCACTGCCGGAAGGGTTCTATCAGCATTGGCTACCTTTCGAATGTTGCAGGATCCAATTTTCAATTTACCTGATCTTCTCTCTGCGATTGCACAGGGCAAAGTCTCGGCAGATAGGGTGGCTTCTTACCTACAGGAACGGGAAATTCAGCATGATGCCATTGAGAATATTCCGAAAGATGAGACGGACTTTGAGGTTGAGATCAATGGCGGAAAATTCAGCTGGGACCCTCAGTCAACCATGCCAACCCTAGATGGAATACAGTTGAAAGTGAAGAGGGGGATGAAGGTAGCAATTTGTGGATCTGTAGGATCAGGAAAATCTAGCTTGCTTTCCTGCATTCTTGGAGAAATACAGAAACTGTCAGGAACAGTGAAGATCAGTGGTACAAAAGCTTATGTTCCTCAATCTCCCTGGATACTGACAGGAAATATCAGGGACAATATTCTATTTGGAACTCCATACAACAATGCCAAATATTACAGAACAGTTAGAGCATGTGCATTGACAAAGGATTTCGAGTTGTTCAACTACGGTGACCTAACAGAGATTGGAGAAAGAGGAATAAATATGAGTGGGGGACAAAAGCAAAGGATACAAATTGCTCGAGCAGCTTACCAGGATGCTGATATATATCTACTTGATGACCCTTTCAGTGCAGTAGATGCTCATACAGGCACCCAACTCTTTCGGGTCAGTTCTTCCTATACTCGAATAAATTATCTCAGCTCTTCCGAAATTTTATTTTGAAGCTACCTTTACACGAACTTCAGCATTGGATTTTTTTTTTTTTTTCAATTTTTTTCCAGGAATGCTTAATGGGAATTCTCAAAGACAAGACCGTACTCTATGTTACCCACCAAGTCGAGTTTCTTCCTGCTGCAGACCTCATTCTGGTGAGAGATATGCTTTACTGTTTAACATTCAGACACTTGGAATGAATGACTTCTGAGCACCACAGACACAGAGCACATAACATTTCACACAAGAAGCATGTACATTACATCTAAGATAAATCTATTCTTGAACATCACTAAATCAGTAATTGATGTATAACGCTTGCTAATTGCACTTACACACCATGGTATGCTATGTTTATGTAATCATATGCTTAACGGAGGGCTTGGGACGTCCAGATAATAGAGCCTAGGTGTATTGAGGGTCGTGGACTTTAAGATTATGTAAGGGATTATAACTGACAAATGTGAACAGGTAATGCAAAATGGCAGAATAGCCCAGGCTGGAACATTTCATGAACTTTTGAAACAAAACATAGGATTTGAAACTTTAGTCGGTGCCCATAGCCATGCCTTAGAGTCGGTCCTTGAAGTTGAAAATTCAAGAAGAATGTCTCAAAATCCAGTACCTGATGACTGCTCCAATACGGATTCCACTTCAATTGCAGACCTTTCAAGCACACAGTGCAACTCAGAGCATGACCTTTCTGTAGAGATAACAGAAAAGGGAGGAAAACTGGTGCAAGATGAAGAAAGAGAAAAAGGAAGTATTGGAAAAGAAGTTTACTGGTCATATTTAACAACCGTGAAACATGGAGCTCTGGTTCCTATCATACTCTTGGCACAGTCATCGTTCCAAATGTTACAGGTCGCTAGTAACTATTGGATGGCGTGGGCTTCACCTCCCACAAGTGACAGTGAACCAGTGATAGGAATGAATATCATATTGCTTGTTTATGTACTACTTTCCGTTGGAAGTTCACTTTGTGTATTGATCCGAGCCACACTCGTAGCAATAACTGGACTTTCAACAGCTCAAAAGCTCTTCACAAACATGCTGCATAGTTTATTCCGGGCTCCGATGACATTCTTTGACTCAACCCCAGCCGGTAGAATCTTGAACCGGGTAAGTAACTATATGAAGTCAGCATTGTTGCTTGTTTAATCTGTCAGTCACTGTGATTTTTTTTTTTTTTGCCAATATAAATATTTAGTTATTTAAATTTATTTTCTGCAACCTTTTCCATTATATAAAATATTTATTTTAAATTTTCAAAATTTATGTTTTGAGAAGCTTATTATGTCGAAATTTGTCTTTAGTTTCCTAATAATGTACATATAAATTTTAGTAATTTTTACCAATTTTTTAAATATACCTCGTCATAGTGAGTTGTTTTACTCACTGGACCCGCAACTCTTTGCCTTAGCGGGTGAGGCCTAAAAACTTTATTATAAATTTTTCAACAATACAATTTTATTGTCAACCGATAATAATTTTAAAATATTTTTTAAAAATAAAAGTAACAATTAATAAAATTATTAAGGAATTAATTTGATAGTCAATTTATTATTTCAATGATCAACTTATATTCACAATCAATAGAAAAAATAAATACATGAAATACATTTATACTAAGTTAAATTTTAGCATTTCATCCATTTTTTAATGTGAATATATGCAAAATAAGAGTTTTTCAATTTCAATCAATTACATATTAATATTTCTTGAATAAAAATGGGCAATTTTTATAAATAAAATTAAAATTACTTTTTATTAATTATATTATCTTTGAAATTCTATAAAAAAAAGTCAAAAAACATAAATTAAAAAATATAAATTTATACAGATATGATTCTTGAGTTTAAATAAGATAGCAAATATTATTATTTTATTGATTAGACTAATAAAATAATAAATAAACATTATTTTGAAAGTATTATTAGCAGACCTCTATACAAATTTATAATATTGATCTTTAAATTTGCTTGAAAAAATTATTATTGATATTTAATAATTAATACTTGATGGATAATTGTCTATTATAAATACATTATTTATATTAACAGTAATATGTATGTACGGAAACTACCAAAAATTTCAAATTCTAATGATTTTTAAATTATGAGAGAATATACATGGTATTTATTTATTAATTAGATCTAAAAAAAAATGAAAAATATGAAAATAAATCAAATTAATAGAAAAAGTTAGTCATTAATAATTTGTATACATAAATCAATGGTACATCAATTTTATATATTACAAATGATTTATAATTATGTTTTTTTATAAAATGCAATGAAAAACTGATATATTAAGTTTTGCTTATATAAATTTTAAAAAATTTTAAATGAATAATAAAAAGGTAAGTAAAAAAATAATATTGGGCAGAAATCTAATTAAATAATTATAAAAGGATTAAGTGGGTAAAGACTATTGTGGTAATAATGTAATTAAAGAGTAATAAAAATGATTAAAAAAATGTTATAGGATATAAATATAATTAATGAAAAGTGAAAGGGCTAAATGGGAAAAACACTGTTACGGGAACAGTTGTTTCCCCACACTGCTGAGATAATCATAATTGAGAATATTCCCACTTCCATAACAAAACGCCTAGCCAAAAAAGTATCAGGACTTTCAACAGAGCTCCTCACCAATCACGGAAAGGCTCTGAGCAAGGTCATCATCAAATATTTGCTCTCATAAGTCACGCGTAGCATCTTTTGCAGGCATCTACAGACCAAAGTGTTCTAGACTTGGAAATGGCACACAGACTAGGTTGGTGTGCTTTCTCAGTAATACAGATTCTAGGGACCATAGCAGTAATGTCCCAGGTTGCATGGGAAGTATTTGTAATCTTCATTCCAGTAACTGCAATCTGCATATGGTACCAAGTAAGCGTTTCTTTTCCCTTTGATAAATTATCAATCCAAAGCTGATTACTCAAATGCATACTGATAGTAAACTTTTTTTTTTACTGTTACCACATTTGAATCTGCAATTCATTATGGAAAATGAAATTCTTGATAGAAAAAGAAAAGAGTTTCCCATTATTTATGCAATATGAAAAGCATGGAAACCGTATGCTACCGGAAGAAATTTACTTAGCTCATGATCATATGGCCTTCGGAGTTTTTGCTCATTCTGGAAACTGATGTAAAAAATAACATGATTTCTTCAGCGATATTACATCCCAACAGCAAGAGAACTGGCTCGCTTAGCAGGAATACAGAGAGCTCCAATTCTTCACCACTTTGCAGAATCATTAGCAGGTGCCGCAACAATTCGTGCTTTTAATCAAAAAGATCGTTTTATGAAAGCAAACCTTGACCTTATTGACAGCCACTCAAGGCCTTGGTTTCATAATATGTCAGCAATGGAATGGCTTTCTTTCAGATTGAATTTACTGTCCAATTTTGTATTTGCCTTCTCACTGGTCTTGCTGGTGACCCTTCCCGAAGGAGTAATCAACCCAAGTAAGCACGTGAATATATAAGCTCAGATTATTTTATTTCCATGATATCAAAACCAGTATCGTGATATTAAATCATTTGTGTCTTCAGTGATTAGGATAGAAAGGCAATCAATCATGTACTAGGCAGGTAAAGAAACAAGAAAGCATGAGTTCTGATCTAAAACTGGATAATTTCATTGCAGGCATTGCAGGATTGGCAGTAACATATGGGGTAAATTTGAATGTTTTACAAGCTTCAGTCATATGGAGCATGTGCAATGCAGAAAACCAAATGATTTCTGTAGAAAGAATTCTTCAGTACTCAAATATAACAAGTGAAGCACCCCTTGTGGTTGAAGAGTGCAGACCTTCAAACAACTGGCCAGAAGTAGGAACAATATCCTTTAAAGATCTGGAGGTAAGAACCTTCTGGAAGGTTTTACCAGTTTAAAGACAGAATTAGTTCGGAAACTGTGATTCTAGTCTAAAGAGTCAAAGAAATTCCAATTAAATCATCAACATTTGAAATTTAATGAAAAGAGAAATGAAAATTACAACCGCTGCTATTAAATATCTGTTGTTCTCAACCGCCAAATTTTATTATCAGTTACACAGTGTGTTTTATTTTCTCAATACAAGTGGAATTTTGTCGTAGGTTCGTTATGCAGAACATCTGCCATCTGTCTTGAAGCACATTAGCTGCACATTTCCAGGAAGGAAAAAGGTTGGTGTTGTTGGTAGGACAGGGAGTGGGAAATCAACCCTCATACAGGCCATTTTCAGAATTGTTGAAGCCAGAGAGGGAAGCATTACAATCGATGATGTGGACATTTCCAAGATAGGCCTTCATGACTTAAGATCAAGGCTTAGCATCATCCCACAAGACCCAACAATGTTTGAAGGAACAGTGAGAGGCAACCTTGATCCACTAGGGCAATACTCTGACAATGAAGTATGGGAGGTAATTATTGTTGTAGCTAAGGATGCATTCCTATATCAATGTGTGAGAAGAAATCTGAACTCAAAGACAAGTCAAATTTCTCAAAAACAAGGTTGATTTCAAGTTTAATCTGACATGCTAATTTCTTGATGGAAATAATTCAGGCTTTAGACAAGTGTCAACTGGGTGATTTGGTACGTTCAAAACATGAAAAGTTGGACGCGACAGGTACAATTCATCTGTTTGGATCTTTTATATGTAGTTGATTTGTATAAGCTTTTCCAATAAATAAATGAAAGAGGTAATATGGGAGGCAAATGACAGTGATTGAAAATGGAGAAAACTGGAGTGCGGGGCAGAGACAGTTATTCTGTCTGGGAAGAGCCCTGCTAAAGAAGAGCAGCATCCTTGTGCTGGATGAAGCAACAGCATCAATCGATTCGGCAACAGATGGGGTGATACAGAAGATCATTAGCCAAGAGTTCGAAGATAGGACAGTGGTGACAATAGCTCACAGAATCCACACGGTTATAGACAGTGATCTTATTTTGGTCCTTAGTGATGGTAAGCCCATAATTCAGAAATATAAATTTTGAAATAATGAACTGAGTGCTCATATAACACGTAAAATTTTTTTGTGTCAAACAGGAAGGATTGCGGAGTACGACACACCGGTAAAACTGCTAGAAAGAGAGGATTCTTTCTTCTCAAAACTTATAAAAGAATACTCGGTGAGGTCACAGAATTTCAACAACTGAACCAAAATGAGGGAGAAATGTGTTGATAGTAGACACAAATAGAGTAGAGCAAGTTGATTGAAATGCGTTAATTTAACTGGTTAGAGGAGCAGCAAGTACAGTAGCAGGGCTAGTAATCGACTTAAAGTGGCGTAAGGAGAAGAAAGGAGTGAATTTGTACTGCAAAATAAAATGAAGATAGTGAAACACTGATAGTCTCTCTTCCAGGTCTTGAGTATCAACAAAAATAAATGATCCAACCTTACACAGGGATAAAGAGTCGAGTAAAGTAGAAAGTAATCCATATCATTTTGGCCCAGAATGATAAAATAATATTTTTGTTTTTTAATTTTTCTGGGAAATGCTTGACTTGTTTTCTTAACTGAACTTTCTAACAGTCGCTGTGGATATTGATTCTAAAATAATTAATTAAGTTCAAGAACAAAATCTCTATCAAAAGGAGATATGAAAAACCAAGGGATTTGTATACCTTATTCTGCTGGGACGGCTACTGGAATGAATTATTTGCAAGTGCCGTCAAAATCTTTCTTCGTCTTTTCCTTCCTAGTTTGGCCGACTCCAGATATAATTTGTAGAGGTTTTCTCTTTTGGGCTTAAAATGTGGGTCGGGCTTGACCATTCATTTAGAATGGATATTGCCTGAGAGAGACAAATCTGCACCAAAGAATGGCTGCTGCAGCAGCAACTCTGGCGACGCAACTGCGGTTGAATGTGGAAGCCGGAAATTATTCGAATAGCGACAGCAAGGAGAAGAATGGCGATTTTACTCCCAAGCGAATCGGACGGACTCCTAAAAACCATTCTTTGCCATACCTTTCTCTCGCTAAGCCATCTTGGGTGGTCAAAACCGAGGCAAACCCCCTTTCTCTCTCTACTTTTATTTCCTTTGTTTTATAAGACTGGTTATGAGGCTTAGTGTAGCGATTTCGTCTTTTTGAATATTCAACTCAACGCGGTTGTGCTGGGAATTGTTAAAAAGTCGCCGCTAAATAAATAATGTTCGTGTCTTTCCCAGTCAAATGTCCGGAAGGAAATAAGGAAGAGACCTAATCCGCCATGCGTGGTTTGCAAGGGCAGTGGACGAGTCGATTGTCATCGTTGTTCTGGAAAAGGTCCTGTCTCCATTTTTATACCTTAAATAGCATGAGCGTCCGCTATGATCTGTAAATCTCTTTCCTCTGTTGATATATTATATCGTGGCTGACTGTTGTAGGCCGGACAAACCTTGTTCATTTAACTATGCTTCCTAAAGGGGAATGGCCAAAATGGTGAGGTATCAAACTATTAGTTCAATCGAATTTTCACAAATGCTTTAAATATAAAAACTGTGCTTGCAATTGTTTCTGCAGGTGTAGTACTTGCGGCGGCAGTGGCCTCAGCTACTGCTCCCGTTGCCTTGGCACGGGAGAGTATAGATATATAATGGGATTCCACTTCATAAAGATGGACTCCAATGACACCCAAGCTTTACAGGAGCATCAAAGTCGAGATATCAAGGGACCTCCTACTGCAGCAGATCAACTTCTTAACGGAGACCAATTGCATTAAGACCAGCCAGGCTGAAGACAGATGCTGCTTTCTGCTGGTGTTCGGTTGCACAACAGCAAACAGTATTGCTGCGAGATGGCACATTATCTTCAATGATTGTAGTATCACAATAAGGACACATTTTCTCTGTTCAGTACAGCTTTATTTTCACTATCCCAAACTTAATTGTCATGGATTGGAGGGATACCGAGTATTCACACCCAATCCATTTCTTTACAGCACATACTAAATATTCCAATGTTGAAATATGTAGCAGCAACCCCTTCAATTAATAATTACAAACATGTGCTCTGCTCTTCTTTTAACTTAAGCATCAATGCATCATTACATTTAACGCCAAGCCCTTGCATGATGCCAAACAATGTATGCTAATGCAAATAAACCGAGTTCGAACGTAAATACTGTGCATTGGTGACTCATAAACGAAAAATCACGAGGAAAAAATTAGAAGAAAAAGACAAACAAAAAGAAAATAAATAATATTCCCGTAAGCCTTCATTTTACGTTGTCATTTGGACCAATCCGTTGCGTTGGAAAATACATTAGGAACCTTTTGTGGATTCATCCCCGGGCATGTCATCTTCATCATGGTAGATATTCTCTGCCATTTGCCATATCTGAAGGATATTATCTTCGGCCACACTTGCAATAACCCAGTCTTCACAGGGATTCCATGAAAAATCTGATATTTTACTTGTGTGGCCACCATGAATAAAAAGCAGTTCTGGAGGCCCATCTTCAGCATCTTCTGGCGTCTGTTCTTCATCAATCCTGCAAAAGAAACTCCACATTAACAATCCCAATTCTCACTGAGAAGAGATTCAGCAACCCACTTTTTAGGGTAAGAAAGATAAGAGCATTATAGGATCTCAATTAATGAAGTGAAAACCATTCAATACAAATCTCAACTAAATAATTCACATATTCATTCAAGGCCAAACCTGCTAAGATCCCACACCATAAGCCTTCTACCTAGGCAGCAAGAAGCTAATATAGTTTCATTCTTGGGATTCCACCCAACTTGGAAAACCTCCTCCCTGGTGAAATCACATAAGAAAAAGAAAAGTTCATGAGACATAAAAGCAAATTTCCAGTTGCTACATGTTCAAAAATGGGTTGTATGTTTGTATTGTGACTAGAGGTCAACAAGAATATCAAAGAAATGCACCACAGAGAGACTACTTACTTGTGACAGTCAAACGTGTGAAGCGCTGTGTTGATCTTACGTATATCAAATAACTTAACAGTTTTATCAGTGGATCCCGTTGCAACAACCCATTCATTGAAAGGATTAAAAGCCAAGCAGTTAACCTACCACATACCAGCAGAAAAATAAAATAAAGATACTTAAAAATCTGAGCCTTCGACATGTCTAAGATAGCCAACAGTATGGTATCTAAAGTAAAAATGTTTACTCATTAACACTCAACTAACAAATACCTTATGTAGAAAACATTAATACAGCAGAGAAGTACAAGTTCCCATTAGGATCCTAGTTGCAAGGGAAGGTAAGGAACTCGTATTTGGCCCCATATTGGAAGTATGAAATTTCAATGCAGAGTTTATATGAAGTTAAACTCTCCAACCTAAATGACTAGCTTTTATGGTACGATTCTTGTAATTCATGGCCAACCATCACTTCTCCTAGTTGCAACTGAAGTAGTACGGGTGGTAAACTCTCATAGTTGCAATCGAGCAGCACAGGTGGTGATGCCAGAATCCCAATGTTCCCCCAGAACTAGTGAAAAAAAAAAAAACCTAGCACATAGCCCCTGGCCAAAGCCATCCTGTCGTGGCACTAAAGCAAGACAAGGGATATACAATGTCTTGGATCTCACATTGGAAGTATTAGTTCTCCCAAAGTCATAACAATTGACTACATCATTAAAGTGAACAGCTGAGATGAAAATAAATGCAAGGGGCATAGAAGGCCAAAATAATGCTTGTAATGCTACACAAAAAAGAATTATAAACAACATTTAAACTGCTACTTGTGTGCTTCTAGGCAATGGAGACAGAGTTTGATCTGATAAGGAAGAGGAGGGGATTGATAGTATGGAACTTAATGAAGAGAGAAAAAAGAATAAAGAGTCAGAACCGTTCACAGCAAAATACATATAAATAATCATTAAGCCTCTAAATATGCAGGCATGTGCACTAATTTATTGCTAGATCATAAAATACTTGGAAGCTTACCTCACTCAGGTGAGCGACAACTGATTGGACAGGCTTGGTGACTGCTGGAGTTCTGAGATCCCATATGAGTAGGTATTGATCATCCCCAACAGAGCCAAATAAGTATTCATGTCTAAGATGCCATGCTACATCTTCTACAACGCCTTCATGAACCTATTTTAGCATAAAATAGAAAGATTATCATAATTTATAAATAATTAACAGCAGTCAATGTTCTCTGTTTCAAATTTTTGGAAAATAATTATAGATCTAGTGATGTATAGTAGAATAAAAGGGGAATGCATTGCATGGATAGACAAACAGACTTTAAAAGTTTGCATAGCATCTAGGGCCTTGTTCTTGGGAGTGGAATTGATGTCCCACAAGCAAATTTGAGCATCATCAGAACCGCTAAGCAAGTGGCCTTGTTTGAACTTACTCCAAGACAACCCATAACCTTCAGTGCTGTGACCCCTCAATCTCAAATCGGGATTACAGGTACCGTCGAGAGGCGGCTTAGATGGGTGCTTGCTGTAGTCAAAGACATAAACTTCAGCACTCACAGTCTTGGTGGCAATTATAAAAGGGTTTTGAGGCATATAACGAGCCCGGTTAACTTCTCCATCGTGATTAATCTGCTGAATTATTTGGACCTGCAAAAAGACTGACAATTTTATTAATTTGAGTTGAAAAAATAAACAGTAAAAAAACAGAAGCTTTAAAAAGGAGAAACCTTGCCGTTGGCAGCTCCAAAGCCACCGGAATCAGAGCGATCATCGTCGTAGTGGCGGGCATCGTTCTCGGCATCATCGAGGGGAAGCTGGACCTGGGCGAGCATGAGATAGTTGGGCTCATTCTCGGAGGTGTGAGTACCGAGAATCATCTTCTGGTTGGAGTAGTCCTTGCCAGGAGGCTCCTCGCGGTCCGGTAACCACTCGACTGTAAGGGAAGGCCATTCGAGGGCATGGGTAATAACCAGATCGTAAAGAAAAGGAGTGTTCTTTTTCCATATTTTGTATTCTTCGTTTATGAGCCTCTCCTCTATCTCTCCCCTCATTTCCTCTTCGTCTTTCCCCATTGTTCTTCCTCGATTCTCTACGTTTGGATCCGATTTAATTCGATTATGCGCTGCAATTCTCTCTCTGAAGGATGCAAACTGGGGTTTCTTGGGATACGGGTGAGAAAATGTGAATTGGGGGATTGCAGAGAAGGTGCCGAAGTTATTCCCGCCAAAAGCAGAAGATGGACTCACTGGTCACTATTCGGCCAGTCGGTTGGTCTTTTATGCTGTGTTCGGATAAAAAGAAAAAACTAAAGGAATATAAGAAATAAGTTTTGTTACTGACGTTTGAATATTTGAGAAAAACATGATAAGAAAAAATGATTTTATGATTGTTAAAATTATGAGTTTAACAAATATAACAAAAATAAAATAAATAAGAGCAAATTCCTCCGATCTAATTTTTCTTTTCCTTAATATTTTTTTCCCTTCATATTTCTATCATTCTCCAATAAGAGAATAAAAAAAATTCATTTATTATTCTTCTAAATTTTGATTCATCCTGAATTTTCCACCAACCCAAACATTCTATAACCACTTATCCCGCGTTCATTAACTACACTATTATCCTTTCATTATTTTGCATTCTTCTCGTGTTTTACTCCCAGTCTAGCTTTCCAGAATTTCCACCAACATATACACTTTGTTCCAAGAAAAACTAAAACATTTAAATCATCTGAGACTTATATAAACGCGTGTCAAACCAAAACAACTGAACTAAATAGCATCAACACGATACCCACGCAGGGTTTTTCAGTTTAAGCGAACGAGAGAAACCCTTTCTTTATTTTCTCTCTCTTTCATTTTTATCGCGCTTGGGTCTCAAAAATAACCAAAATACAAGCCTAAGTTTCAGGCTGATGGCTGATACAAAAACTAGCAGGCATCATGGCATCTCATAATGAACAATCCTCGGGCGTGAACACAATCTAATAGCAACAGAAAGAATTACATTACTCAAACCACATGGAAGTCATCCACATTATACAATTCAGTTGCTATAAGATATGAAAGGGAACAAGTTCTTTCCAGTGGCGAGCGATGACCGAAGAAGGTTGCAATCAAAAAAACATCACGATGAACGTCAGATATCATTAATAAACTCCATATGGAAGAAGTGCAGCAGCCACAATTCTCCCTTCTTCGTTCAGTATGTTGTAAGTTGATGCAGCATTCCTCTGCAACAATAGCCAACCGAATTAAAAATGTTGTAAGAGACGCCATCAACAAAAGTGAACATATGAAAATGACCTTTGACACTCACCACTGGTTTTTTATTGGAATTATTAGTTTATACATTGGATATAGAACATGCTGCATACTACAAACAAACTTCTACTGATTACAACAATGTAATTTAAGAAATGTTAGTGTATAAGGCTTTCAAATAATTGATAAGTGATGTTATTATTTTAACAGGATTTTTGGCCTGATATTATAATTACAGATCAACTTCTTCCGTTTCCAGTGAGGTCCATGTCTCCTATTGAAAAATTAATGAAGATGTGGACACAGGGCGTACCCAAATCCCAAAAAATAAAAACTTACTGAGTCAATAGCTTCCAATTTCATTCCAGTAGACCGTATGAAGTGCCTAACTTCTGGATTTATTTGTTGAATCTGCCTTCCACAGCCAAGAATCAAAATCTCTGCTAAAAAAAAGAGTGAGAGAGAGAGAGAGAGAGAGAGAGAGAGAGAGAGACAGAAACAGAGAAATAAAGAAAAAAGAAAAACAGTGAGAAGCTAATGAAATAAATGTCATTTCATGGGGGTTGGGGAGTGTCCAATGCACAAAGGAAAATAGCATTAAGGTCCTTCATTAATATCCAGAAACGATATGCATGTTGAGAGACCTCCATTGTTTCAGAAAGCATAAGAATAAGCAATTATTTATCAATTTTTCTATCTCCCTTGCTGTGCGTCTGTCGCCCAACTCTTTAACTAGCATTCAGAATATATATGAGTGATTGGTCACTTGTGCTTGGAACAAGGTTACATAAATTTCTCTATTTCCAGAAAATTTTCATTTGGAAATTTGTTCCAACACAAGAAATCGAAATAAAAAATCTCACTTATCTTAAAAAAGAAAGATAATATATCTCCAGGATCCATCACCTCCGGAGTAGAACACAAATATCTCATCTTTTGTTTTAAGTTTTAATACAAAATTGTAGTAAAACAGTCCAATAACCAATTATTTTCAAAACATCTATTGAAGTTTTGGGCATAGCATACCACATCAATCCACACAGTTAACACACTACCAATTAAGTCAACTTTTAAAGAAGTTGAAATATTGAACTTTGTTTCTTTAAAGTGCCAGTTAATGGAAGTAGGCATAGAGTCAGCACCAAAAACCTAGGATTCTACCAGGATAAACAAGAGATATGCGCCATGTATGACATAAACAAAGACATGGGGTTCTTAAACAACACATCAAAGTGCTTTCAATATATAAGTATGAATTTACTATATCCAAGAGGAAAGCAAAAAAAAATCCAAGAATTGTACTATAGCATATTTCTATCAGAAATCGAGAGTTAGTTAACCTAAAAGAATGAATGGAATTTTGAGCAGGTGCACAAGTTGAGGGAAACATCAAGGCACTAAAACCGTTGAACCCTCACCTGGTATAGGCCGCACAATTTGGAAGATGGATAAGCTGCATCATATCCAAAAAAATAAAAGAATAAGGAAACGAAATTGATAGAAATGTAAAAAAGAAGTGCAAAGTGAGCAACCACAACTCGTATTTGAGCAAATAAAAGTACTAGGACGTAATAAAATTATCTCAGTGCCATCATGTGATAAATATGATCAGAATTCCTAACTTTGTGCATTAAAGGGCAAATCCTAAGTGGTCTTGAGAAATCTTCTCAATTAAAAAATGGCAACGGAAGAGATAAAAGAAAATAACATAAAAAAGCACCGTATTTTATCTGCATATCTTAAAGAATAAGAAACAACCTTTGAGGAGTTATATCAGACAAGTGTTTGGGAGACCAAGATAAAAGCAAGTTGCCTACGCAAAGCAAGCTACCCTCGCATTCAACCCCGTTCACTGTGAATCCCGAGTCAGTAAACCTGAGGAAAACAAAGGTATTATGAATAATTCGGAGAGGGATTTCGAAATAATTTTTAAAAAATACCCTTGAAAGCGGAGTTGGTCCTGAGGAACGTTGTCGATGAGATTGATCTGATCGTAAAGAGAGAAAGCGCGTCTCAGAGACGGCAAAGCTTGACCCCTTCCATCGATCGCCGGTTTTGGGGACTCATAGCGCAGACTTTGAATCAATTTCGGCAATGTTTTCACCGCTCTGTGTCTTATTAGTGCCATTTTAGCATTTCATTTGATTTTTCGTTTTCTTCCACCTCCACCGTATCACCAAGTCCTTTCTTTCTTTCTTTCTCCGTCAGGGCTGGGCCTCTACTGGCGCCTTCAGCCCGATATTACAACATTATTATTATTATTATTATTATTATTATTATTATTATTATTATTATTATTATTACTACTACTATTATTATTATTATTATTATTATTATTACTACTTAAGGTATAGTATTTTTTTTAACATTTTATTATTTTTTAATTAAATCCTTATCAAATATTATATCCACTTAATCCTTTTATAGTTATTTAATTACATTTTATCCAATATTATTTTTCTACTTAACCCTTTTATCATTGTTTAATTAAATTCTTACCATAACTTAAATAATTATTCATTTAAAATTTCATAAATTAATTTTTTTAATTTATATAATTAAAACTTAATGAGTTTTGCTTTACACTTTCCAAAAGAATAATTATAAATAATTTGAATACTTAATTTCATAATATACACAATTGATGTATCATTGATTTATATACAAAAAGTTATTAATGGCTAACTTTTTTTCATTGATTTAGTTTATTTACGTGTTTTTTTTATGTCTTTTCCTATGTGAAAATTATTAGAATTTGAGAATTTCAATTGTATGAACTTGTGCGCACGTGCACACACTGTCATGATCCATTTCTATGGATTGAATCGGCACTAAAATGTGGATAGACTTAAAGTCACAAAAACTTATAGTAAACTTAAACCCTGAGTGTAAATTCATAAAATCTAAAATATTATACGTAACGACTAATTATTTATAATATAATTAGTCGTTACACGTTTGTACTCATTGTTTTTACTCGTAAATTATTTTATTTTTTTATATTATATGATAATATTATTTTTAAAATTTAAATTTAATTTCATAATTTATTATTATTTTTTTAATTTTTTCGGTAATAAATTCATTTGATTTTATAATTGATTGTCTTAATAATTTTTATATTTATACATATACATTTTTCATTATATGTAACTCGTTTTTCTCATTTGCATTTTAATTTTTGTATATCTATAATTCTCTTATTAATTCATCATTTTATTTAACTAATTTTAAGTTTTATGAAATAGTTTGAGTTAAGTCATAGTTAGAAATCTCGGAGTTACTGTTAGGTTGGATTTGACCAAATAGTTGATCAAATGTGAAACTGACAATGAAAATTATAGTTCTTAGAATATTTTCTTTAATTTAATATATAATTTATAAGATTTGGTGAAATTCAAGTCAGAACTATTGCTAGCAGTAGTTAGATTTATCAGTGTAAAGATAAATGAATCTTAATTGATATATTATCATGAAATCATCGATTGATATTATAAATACTTTATCTTTTTTTTAGGTAAATTTTATTTTTATACTAATTAAAATTTATAATTGAAATAAAAATATCAATTGAAGAGGTTAATTAATTACCCAAGGTCCGCCCCTTTCCCCTAATTGATTATCAATTAACGATGCTAATTAGTTATCTTTTTTACTTTATGGTTTTGTTTGCAACTGTTAGACTTATTAACCATGCTACTGATTGTTATCAATTTAATATTGATGAAAAATAACATTGACATAATAATAGTGATAATTGGATAAAATGTCATAAATTGAATAAGATTATTTATAATATTTGCCTATGAAAAATTAATAAACTAACATAATAAATTAAAATTAAATTATCTTTATTTTTTCACCAATAAAATTAAAGTCCTTAATAAAATTTTTGTCGATCCATAAATTTGATAGTGACATTTTAGGAACCCAATATTCTCCTTTCCCTTCTTCCTAATAGAATTTAGATTTAAATAGGAAATTGACATAAACAATCACAATTAAATTACCTTTATTTTTCAATAAATAAAATTAAAATTTTTAAAGAATAAATTTCTAATTAGAATATAATTATATTAAATTATAATAATAATAATTAGAGTAGAAAAATAAACACAATGTGGTCCCAACTTATCCATTAAGACAAAATTGTCCTTAATAATATTTTTTATCAATTAGAATACGTAGAGGCGTTTTGGAACTAAATATTCTTCTATTCGTACTTTTATATATATTATAGATATATATATATTAAACGTTTGTCGATATGTGCATTTATAATAAATAATTATCCATTAAATATTAATTAATAAGTATCGATAATTATTTTTTTCAAGTAAATTAAAGATTAATATTATAAACATATATTCAGCTCTATTGGACTACAAATACTATTTTTAAAAAAATATTTATGTATTATTTTATTAGTTCAATCAATAAAATAATAATATTTGTATCTTATTTAAATTTAAGAATAATAATATTTATATAAATTTATATTTTTATGACTTTTTAATCCCAATAGATTGAAATTAAAATTTTAAAGAAAAATATTAATAAATATTTTTAATTTTATTCAAACAAATTGCCTATTTTCATTTATATCTAATAATAGATTTAATTTAAAAGAGTTTTACTTTTTATATATTCACATTAAAAAATTTTAAAAATGGATAAAATATTAATTTTTACTCAAAACAATGAATTGTAAAATTATAATGAGTGACTTACTCAAGAGAATAAACATAACACTAATTTAAACATTTATTGTATATCCAGATGTACGTATTACTCAAATATAGAAGCTTAAGAAAAAAGGAAAAGTTTCTTATTGTCTATAATATTTCATTTACTTATTTTCACAAATTATGTATATAAATTGTTTTTGATGATTATTTAAATAATAAATTAATGATAAAATTAATCTCATCAGTAATTTTATTAATTACTATTGTTATTCTTAAAAATATTCTAAAATTATTATAGGTTCATAATAAATTTTTATTGTTAAAAAATTTATAATAAGGTTATGCCAACTAAGAAAAAAAAGAACATATACGAATTTTCTAACTTGAAAAATGTATTTATATTTATGTGATAATAAATATTTTGACAAAACTCTAATAAAAGTAGTATTATCAAAGTGTACATATTATGGTTTATTATAAATATCATGACACAACTTTAAATTATATTTATAAATATATAATTTATGATAATTAATTGGCGCATTGCACCGAGTTATGTTAAACATACGGAATTCACTGTTTCTACAATTATTTAGCATGGTGAGTCATTATTTTACTATCAATTCTATGGCTTCAATTTATACAATTATTTGATAATTTTCTTTATATTTTGTTTAAAAGAATAGTTGAAGTATTATGAGAAAAAATTTTTGAGTACCGGAGAAAATGGATTCGAACTAGATCTATTGTCAGGTCATATATGTATTTATATTAGTGTCATGATCTGTCAATATCAATTTTGGTCTAGTTTCAATATCATATTTAACTGATAGTTCAAGCTTGTACTCATTTAATAAAAGTACTTTTTTATGCATAATTCATCAGTCATAATATGGTCAAACTATTCTTTTCATATATTTTGTAAATTTTTAGAAAATACTTCACAGATTATTTATCACACGATGATTTTTATATAACCAAATGTAAATTTACTATCCTAACTGCGAAACAAAAAAAAAATACGTTGAATATTTTAAATACAACATATATTCCATATACTAACATTTTTAAAACTGGAATCAAATTTTGTATCTTTGCGAGAAAAGAAGCAAAGTCTTTATAAACCAACAGTACTTCTATTTTTTGAAAAAATTTATGGAAGAGGTCAGTTTCACCAAATTTAGTGAATAATAATAAATAATGTAAACTCACACTTTCAAACAGTATACTTTCACAATATATATAAATAGACACACTTTCCAGAAACACGTGTCACAACAATAATACATTTAAATATATCATATTCAGATTTTCACAACATCTAGAAATTGATCAGTGATGTTACAAATCCACATATTGGCCCCTGACCAATTTTCTCATTCTTATATATATATATATATATATATATATATATATATACATATACATATACAAATCCACCCTGACCCTTGACATGTGGTATGATGAGATTGTTGTGATATATGAGCATGCTCGGGTTATCAGCCTGCATTATTGGTGGAGCTATGATCATATGCTAGGGTTATCAACCCTTATAAATAGGCGGACGTGTTTATTATTGTGATGCTTGCGCAGACCATGGTGGCCTTAGGCCACGATTATGCAATTGGTGGGTGGCGCTTTCACAGGCCACGATCAATTCTACTTACACTTTTTCGGCATCGGTATGAACTTTAGATAAAATGAAAATGAGAATTTTAATTTATTATATTGAAATCGGAAAACATATTGGCATTTACGATATTTTCTTATTTATTTTGAGTTGGTATAAATTTTTAAGTGTGAATTTCTTGTGATCTTTCAAATATTTAGATTTAATTAATATAATTTTGGTGTTTAAAAAAAATGTATTGTTTGAAATTTTTTATTTGGTATTCTTTGGATATTTTAAGTTTATAATTATTTAGCACCACTGAGTCTTCCACTGAGCGCATTGATTTTTATTATCCGCAGGTTAAGTGCGGAGGGCACCTGTCGGGACTAAAAGAGGGCATCAAAGTAGATATAGAATTTTGGATAAGAATGTATATTAATGTAAATCATGACATGTATGGACTCTTGTGAATGATATTAAGGTTGTAAGTATTTGAATAAATTTTTAATGAAATCGGTGGCCGATTTAATATTATTATTTGATTATTTATTTGGTATATGAATGATGATATATTTAGTTATCTTAAATGGTGAAACATTACCTTAGTTATTAATAGAATTATTATAATATCTAGAAGTGTTGCATGACCTTTGCAATGATTTAGAGTTGAGGTTTGGAGGTTAATATTGGAAGTGTATAAATTTTCTTGGTGTGACAAGTTAAATTTTAGGGGAAACTCTTGCGAAATTTTCGTAAAAATTTTCTAAACTTTATTTTTAAAAAATTTTAAATTATTTGTTTTTTTATGAAAATCTGACCACTTCTAATATATGATTTAGAGACGATGAGTGATATAATACGGTGCTCCGACATCTAATATATCATCTCTTCTACTATTAAGCTTTTTTTGACTGGATTCACACTCTCTTGCTTTTGGGAATAGGGATTCTCTGGCTCAGTAGGGGTTGAAGACGAAGGTGACAGCAAAGTATTTTCCATTATTATTGAAAAAGTTACTTTAAGGCATTTTTCTGAATTAATTACAATGTATAAAAAATGTTATATTTTTACCATATCTATTTCTATTTCCCTATTTAATATATAATATATATAATTTTTTAGTTTATCCAATAAAATTTTAATTTAAATAGAAATTTATATAACCATACAAAATTAAATTATATTTATTTTTTCAAATAAAAAATAAAAATTTAAATATATTATATCCTTATCATATAATTTATATGACCAATAAAAATTAAATTATCTTTATTTTTTTACTAATAAAATTAAAATTCTTAACAATATTTTTTATCAATCCATTCTTGGCAATACAATGTTCTCCATATACTTGTCTACTAAGAAACACCCCAGTAGTTGAGTAAATCCGTTAACAAAAGCTAGGGACGATGTGATTTATACACGACTATTGCGCGGTGGAGTTTGAGTGTTAAACAATTAATTAATCAATCAGTACTCAAATTGAGCAACCTATGGAATCTCTCTACTGCTCAACTTGGAGAAGTGAACACACCCACACCCACTCCTTCAGTTTCATGCTAACTAACAAGATACAGATATAAATTGATATGGATCAAACTTCAGTGTTGCCGTCTAGAGTTCCAGCCTTGCTCTGGAACTTGATGTACTTGTACCATTTTGCACATAAAATGTAGACGATGAAATCTGCGCATGTGAGAGCCGCTAACAGAAAGTAAAATCTATCAAGGTGACCTTTGTTTAGGTTTCCAGGAATCCATCCTGGCATGTCATCTGTAGTAGAGATTTTCATGACAATGGTGACTAGCAAGCTGCTGACGTAGTTCCCTAGAGATATGGAGGTCATGCACAATGCGCTCCCGAAGCTTTTCAATCCGTCAGGTGCTTGCCCATTAAAGAATTCTAATTGACCCACGTACATGAACACCTCAGACGCTCCTATCAGTACATATTGAGGAATTTGCCAAAATATGCTTAAAGAACTCTCACTTTGGCACGCACTTGTACAATCTGTCCCTTCTGGTATATGTGCGTATTTCAACCTGAATAGCTCCACAACCCCCGCTGAGACCATTGCCATTATTGCAATAACCAGACCGATTCCCATTCTCTGAAGCTCAGTGAGTCCCCTTGGGTCCTTTCTTAGTCTGGCCACCATTGGATCCAGGACTCGCCTATATATGAATATAAATATTGCAACACTCATAATGTCAAAACTAGACATGCTTGCAGGAGGGATATGGAAGCTTGAAATGGTCGTTTCCATAGCAGCGCCTTGTTCCACAAACAACGATGCCATTTGAGTGAATACTACAGAGTAAAGAATGGTGCATAGCCAAATTGGGAGAAGCCTCAGTACGCATTTAACCTCTTCCACCTGAGTAACTGTGCAAAGACGCCATGGATTCATGTTGTGCTCCCCGTCCTTAGAATAATCTTCGGGTGTTATAAGGGCTGCTCGGTCTAAAAATCTGCCATGTAAACATGTAATTGACATGGAGTAATTTGGTTTAGTAAATTACAAACTATTCTAAATCATAGACCAGTTAATGAGACAATAGTTATTATTAATCAACCTGAATCCGTTGGTGTGCAGTATTTTTCTATCCATATCTTGGGGTTGGAAAGGCTCTTTTCTCCTGTCTGTTAAACCAAACAGATTCTCCTCCTGATTTTGCAATCTCCGAATTTTCCATTTCCTTGTTGCAGCAACCACCACTTGACAAACCCTAGAGAGAGGATTGCCTTTGGGTTTAAAATGTCTGTACCTAGGAGTCCCGCTAAGAAACAAGACCAATGCCAAAACAGCAGAAGCAGTAGATGCCCAAAATCCCAGGGCCCACATTCCTTGGTCTTCGAAGTAGCCTAATATAGTGTTTGAAAAAAGAGAGCCCAGATTCAGAGCCAAATAGAAGTAGCTGAAGAAGGCTATCTTAGAGTGACCTTCTTCCCGGTCCTCTTCATCAAACTGATCAGCCCCGAAGGTAGCTATGTTAGGCTGGTATCCACCATTTCCCAGGGCAATAAGGTAGATGGAAAGGTAGAATAGCCCAATATGCAAAGATGAGTGGGATCCACATGGAACTTGTTCCTTTCCACATGCTTTGGGTTTCAATAAGAATATGTGGGAAGACAAGGACAATGAGACCAGGCCCTGTTTTCCAATTATATATGCTCCATTAAATTTTATTAATGTAGGAAATATATTGCATAATTAACTAGTGATTATTGTTCACTTACAAGGACAAAGATGACCTGGAAGATTGCGCAGGTCTTATACCTGCCCCAATAAGAATCGCTGAGGAAGGCTCCCAATAAGGAGAAGATGTAAACTGTTCCTGTCCATTTGCTCACATTGTTTGCAGCATCGGCGTTGTCTTGGCCCAACACTCTTGTCAGAAACAATACCAGGTTTACTCCCACTCCAAAGAATGCCAATGTTGCTAGCCCTTGATTCACTTCCAAAATTTCTACGTTATTATTGCTATTTTACATTTCTTTTAGTCAAGGAATCCTAATCCTAACAATAGATATATTTACAAACTACTTTATTATATTAATTATTTACTCCTACCATCAGCAGGGAAGCTAATGTAAACACTTTCATTAGGATTATCGAGAGAAAATCATCGAAAAAACTTTGTGAAGCCAAAAGTTACATAATTCCGATTCAATAGCGAAATCCCAGTTAACAATAGTGAATTAGTGTAGGAATAGAATATATCAATATACATACATAAATTTAAAAAAAAAAAAAGAGTTTTACTCATGGGATATATAAGTAGTTAAAAAGAAGCAGGTATTACCTAGTATGAGAATTCCAGCGAACCATTTTCCAGTCTTGTCTCTAATTGCTGGATGTCCATGTCGGTTCACGGTTCCATCACAGGTGTAAATCTCCTCTTCTTTCCCAATTGTCTCCCTCGCCTTGGCCTGTTTGTTTGTCAAATATATATATTTCTTTAACCATCAGATATGAAAATGCCTATATATATATAATTAATTGTAAAAATATTAATTAGGCTTAATGAATACGGCTACAATACATATCATGTCCTAGTATCAAAATAATAGTATAAATGATGCACTATATGAAAAATGCTTCCATGCATTCAATTATGAATTAAACCAATAAAATTAAAATTTTTTTTAAAAACCATTTATTTTATTTTTTTTTTCTTTTCAGCGTAGTCAGAAATACATTGCTTCATTCAGAATTTCTATTTCATTAGTTTGGTCCATGCACTAAGTTTTCCCATATTATATATATATGTGTGTGTTCTTTAAACTTTAATTATTAATTATAAGTTGAGATTCAGTTGCGTGTGCAAGTCTAAATTAAAACCAACTTGTCCACTTCACACACTTGTTCTCTTCAGAATCTGAAATCCGCCAACACAATATTAATAACCAAACAAGCAAGCAACAAAAATTAGTTAAAGTCGAGATGGACGAAAAGAAAAGTGGGTGAAAGTTGAGAAAGAGATTGGAACAGTACTTTCAAGAATATCGTTTAAAGATGAATAACAAATAATAATGTATAACCAGAGAAAGAGAAACAAGAAACAAGAAACACGAGATAAGGAACAAGATTTTTATTGATATATAATTACATGAAGAGCAAAATAGAAGAGATTAATTGATAAGTGTTGAACGTGAACATATAATTAAATTTATAGTTGGATATCGAGAAAACAAGAGAAATTTCACCTCTTTGCTGATGTTGAAACAAGCCATCGTTACGCAGTGCCACTGGATATAGAATGATATTTATCTGTATGCTATAGCTAAAATGATATATGAAGGTGATCAGAAATACAATCAGGACAAAAAGCAAGAAAGTAGTGTATATAAATGGTTGGGAGAGGAACTGGGCGTGCACGTTTAAGTAGAGGTTGGCATGAAAATAGGCGGCTGAGATTATATGGAGTGAGGGAGAGGCAGCTGCAAATGGCGAAATGAAATGTGTTTGAAAGAAACAATGTACTACTAATTTGGAACTTGGAAGAGTGACATATATGGTCGCGGGCGGTGCAGCCAGGACTGCTTCGTCATCGATGAATAAATCGTGTCTTTTACACGTAATTAAGTTAAGTCCGTCTAGCTGTCTTGATTTTGACATGCTTCCAACGTGACGGTAATACTCGTGTCCAGCACTTTCATTTTATTGGTCTTCAAACAAAAATAAAAATTATCAAATATAGAACTTCCACCAATATTGCAATTTGTAAGCACAATCTTTTTGTTATACTTTATCTATACTTTTGTAGGTTGATTCCTTTAGGCCGCCAAATCCTTTTATTCCTGAATTTTTCTTTTCTTTTTTTTTTTTTTTTCTGAATCTGAAAGAAAAACTTCGTTAATCAGCTGGTAAATCAGCAACAATAATAGAATTTACAGAAGGTGCATGGAGGATAATTTCGCACCTTCAGGCTAGTAGGAACACGTTACATGTGCCATAGCATGGGCAACTGAATTAACTTGCCTTTTCACCAAACAAAAAAAAAAGTACTAACATTTGCATAAACTAGTGCCTCTTGTTATTTCTTAGTCACCATCCATAATTTATTAGTTTTGTATTTGTGATGTACGTTAATTTGATCATAGTCATAAAAAGTGGGTGGTAGCTAACTAGCTATATGTGGTTCCATCTGGTGTAGGGTGTTTACGAGTACTTTTACAGACAAAGTCAAAATTAGAACACAAATTAAGCAACAAATACGTATGTATAAAATATTAGTAGCATCACGAGCTAGCTAAGAATGAGATGTTTTTTGTCTGCAATTTTGCATTGAGTTTTGGTCTGCTAAGAAGACTTCTGGAGATGTTTTGTTAAAAAAGGTTGTGTTAGATTACTTTGTAATCTGATATGAAAATTTATGTCTCTTAACTCAATAGTTTTTTTTTTTTTTTTTCTATCAATTCTTTTAGATTTGATGTGTTTCTGTCTAGATTTATTGATTTCGTTTTAGCTGTTCATGTTTATTAAGTTTTTTCCTGAAATTATTATTAATAAAATGAAAATTTGCTGATGAAAAAGAAAATTTGAGAGCCAAGAAATATTAATTAATGGCATGCCTGACTGTGAGAGGGCTTGCTATGTGATGCGTATACGTGGACAAAACAAAAAACAATTTGGTACGTAGGGAGCATGTGGACGCCATAACCCATTATTCATCTTTGATCAGAATACTGAAGATCATTCCGAATCCGATGTCTCCTTTCTCTAAGAAGTAGGGAGGAAGCAAGGAAGGCCTCTTTGAATTGCAAAGTTCCCTTTTTTATTCTCCTGAAAAAGCTGACCAATCACACTCATAGATGTCTCCTTTTCTTTTCCGAGAAACACACTCAATGGTGACTCACCGTTGTGCCATTTACATCTTCAGTTGATAATTATTCCATGTGTAAAAACAAATCACTTGCTTGCTCCAGTCTGCAAATATAAATTATTGTTTTAAATCAAATTAAAGATTATATAATGAAATGAACTTTGAGTAGCTAGTGTTTTGTTTGGGGTTTTTCCTTCCTTTTAATCGGAAAAAAAAAGATTATATAATGAAGTAAAAAATAAACACAATTTTTTCTGAGTACCAAAAATTAAACACAAATTAGTTTCTGTTATATATTGCATTATCTACGAATAAAAAAACAAACAAAGCGAGTTTAATTTATGAATGTAATGATGATAATTGGATAATTACAAAATATATTAATTAGAAAATAAATTTTATTAATATATATATATATATATATATATTAATTTTACAAAATAACTTTTTATGACATTGTTAATAAATTTAATTATTAAAATTAATAGTAAAAATATAAGTTAATGAAATTTTTATATATGTACTTAAATATATCATATAGATAAGCTATAGGTGCTCTTTGCCTCCAAGTATGGGCTTCCTAATCTATATGGTTAGAAAAAAGGGGAAATATTAGCTTGAGCATATTCAAGACATAGAAAAAAAAAAAAAAAAAAGAAGAAGAAAAAACTGCAAAGCACAAGACACGAAGAGCATCCCCTCCTGTTTATTTTCAATTTTCAAACAGGTAATTTTAAATTTTAATTAAATAATTATTTAACTCTTGAAATTTAATCATAATAATATATTTCCTCGCTTCAGTCAAGTTTTTCTTTTTTTTTTTTTCTTTCATGTCGATATATTTGTTTTAACTTATATGTATCCGTATAAAAGCTAAACTAAACGATTATGTGGGTATACTCCTGGATTTGGGAAAATCGAACCGGAAGCCTGGAATGGATTGTTATTATTGGGACATTTGCAAGACACAAGCAACATTTATACGGCCACATTTTGCGAATTCAGTATATACTATATTAGTAGTAGTAGTATTGCATCCGGTTACTCCATTATTAAAATCTTTCAGAATAGAAATTATGAAAAAAAGGTCACTGACTTTGAGTTGAAAAAACAAAAAGGGGAAAAAAAAAAAAAAAAGGGCTGGCTAGCTGTATCGTGCATAACTAAGAAAAAGAACTTCCCAAGACAGTGTCTTTCCATGGCGACGGCGATAGTGATGGTGATGGTGATGGTGACGGTGAGGGTGAGGGTGACGGTGACGGGTGGATGGTGTCAAAAGGTCAAAAGTGTATATGTGGTAGGTATACGGGTTAGACTTGGAATCCGATTTCCCTTCCCCTTCCTTCTGAATTCCTTCCAGCTAATTCAATTCATGCACGGCTGTCCGTCTTTTTAATAATTTCTCTGAGGGGAGATTTGCTTGCTTATCAGTTATCACCGCTAGCTAGATCATATCAAATAATATTAAATAAATAACATATTCGAGAATCAATAAGCACTCCCAAATATCTTAGCCATCTGCTTATCATCTGCAAGTTGCAAATTTAGTATTCAAATTGAATGGATATCCACAGATTGACCACTGAAAATCGCTCTCCTTGTCTACTTGTCTTTCAACTTGTCCTGCTTTTTGAATTTAATACGAAATATGACAAAATATAATTCTTTTTTAAGGTATTGATAATACCTTAGTAGCTGCGGATCACTAAGTTTTTACAACGTTTCATTTCAGATTCTTCTCCTGCAGATAGGAATTAAATCGGATGGTGCAATATTCATCCCTAAACTGAGAATATCATTCTCTGTATCACACCCTATTGGGTATTGAATATTATAATCATTCCAAGCTCAATGGACTCGATATTTCATTGACATCCATTTAAGTGTACGTGAACGAACCATACCCATTTTAAAATTAAAATTTAAAATTGTGAAAGTATTTGTTTGAATATGAAAAAATAATATATAAGTGGAAAATATAAAAATAGGAAAAGTACCAGATAAATTAATACACAGACAATAATTATCTAGAAATGATAAATTAAAATTTTAATTACAAATTTATTAAATTAAAGAGCAAATAAATAAAAACTGAAATTGAAAAAACAAAACATGAATACAAGAAATAAAAAACTTAAAATTCACAGTTTCATTAACTAATTAAATATTTATAATTTTTATTCTTTGGATAGAAAAATTTTTCTAATTTTTTAGGGATAATACAAATTTAATACACATAAAACAATATTTTCAAAAATTAAATATTAAAATTTAATATATACTACTTTTAAAAAAATATTAAGAAAGGACATCCCGAGCTCGCAATCATTTGTTTAAAAGTATTGCCTTCTACCAAAATATATCTCGTTTCTACTGCCATAGGGCAGGATTCAAAAGTAATGCAACCGCATACTCTTAATACTATATTGCAAGCAATATCGGCTCCTCCAGTGCTGCCGATGTCACGATCCTAATTCCTGGATCAGACTGACATCAAAATTTGGACAAATATAAAGTTTACGAAGCCCATAATAAGTCTATATCTCACTTTATCTCTTTGAAAGCCCAATTTATTTTTGGAGCGGAAAAGCCCATATATCAAGGTCCAATCCATACATTCAAACAAGACCCATCCATATTCAATTTTAATCAATCACAATATAATAATCCGCGCTAGCCTTTTTATCTAGCAGCAACAATCCAAGCAAAATTACAGATACTAGTTATCCGTCGATCATTTTAGAGAGGAAGTGATGGTGGAGATCAAGCAATGATGCATCGATACCATTGTTGTCACATTTAAAGAATGTAGTGATGGAGATCATGCAGGAAAGTTGAGGAAGAAGTATAGAGCTTACAATTATAGAACGTTTCCTATGATCACCACCACGTTCATTACACGTAGAACACTGTAATAATGGAAAAAGTGGGTGCTCTATGTCATTCTAAAAAAGATTATAAATGAACGAGATAGATGCATAATAATTTCAACAGACAAATAAACATACTCAATTTTTAATTTTAAATTCCTACAAAATTATCGCTTAAATTTCAATAGAAATTTCCTTTACTTTACAAGTATTTTTTTTTTTCAATACAAGCACATTGCTTCATGTCTACATTTAGTTATCAAAATTCAACTTTATATGAAAATTACTTTTCTAGAAAAATAAAATTTTAAAATAGTACTAATATTGTAGAAAAATTGAATTATCGTGTTTGGATGATAATAAAGGTTTTATAAGAAAAAATATATTATTGTAACAGTAAATAATATCATATAATTTTATATATATATCAAAAAATTTAATTTCTCGACCCTTTTAAAATGAGAAAGTACTTTACTATGCATATAGAAAAGAAGAAACAGTATTTACATGCTCAAAAATTTAATTTTTTTGCCTAGAAAAGTACCAACCAAAGTGCTAAACATCTTATTGAGCAATTAGTTATTCATTAATTGGATTTTACTACCCTCTGTATTAAAAATGAAAGCAAACAACAAAACAAAAAGAAAAATAAACGTTTTCTCTCGCTTCACGTGCTCATGTCCGGCTTGTCATGTGACCTTTTCTTCCCGTCTGAACTTGGTGTACAGAGGAGCAAAGCAAGGACTCATCTCAGCTCATCTTGTAGTCCACTTCTTCGTATTCTTCTTCACTTCCCATTTTTTTGAACCAGTTTTGACTTTTCCTAATAATTGCATAGGTGGAGAAATCTTTTCCGGCCCGATCCATCTCTCCGCTCGAAACACGCTTCATTGTTCAGTGCTGCTGCTGCTACTGCAACTACTTCTTATTCTTTCTCCCTACTCTTCTGTACATGTAAAACCACAACCAATCATAAACACAACCAAATGGGTTGCTTTCAGTCGAAAACCACCCATTTAGCTTCTCCGGATCAGGAGCCCCTTCCCCCTGAACAAACCAAGACAGATCTCGTTAATGGAGCTCTTGACCAAGACCAAGACCTAGACCAAGTCCCTCCCTTCAGAGAGTTTTCCTTGGCGGAACTGCGAGCAGCTACCGGCGGTTTCAGCAGTGATTTTATAGTCTCCGAAAGCGGAGATAAGGCTCCCAATGTCGTCTACAGAGGAAAGCTCACCAACAATCGTCTTGTCGCCATCAAACGTTTTTCCAGGCTCTCCTGGCCCGACCCTCACCAGTTTGTGGTAACATGTCATCTTATAGTTTTACTTCTTTTTTCCCGTACATATAAGTATACATGCATATTAGAATTTCTATGCATTTCTCTTTAGACGGAGGCTTCCGGAGTTGGCAAAGTTCGGCATAAGAGATTGATCAATCTAATTGGGTGTTGCGCTGAGGGCGAGGAACGCTTGTTGGTGGCCGAGTACATGCCTAATGACACCCTCTCCAAGCATCTCTTTCATTGTAGGTTTCCTTCTTTTTTTCTTCTCGTTTATGCAAGCTATTCCTCAATCAAACAATATGTATGTTGTCGTACCTATTTATTACAGGGGAAAAACAGCCATTATCATGGGAAATGCGCGTCAGAGTTGCTTACTACATTGCACAAGTACTTGATCACTGCAATGTCCAAAACCGCAAAATTTATCATGATTTGAATGCCTACAGAGTTCTTTTTGATGAGGTACATTCTCTTCAACACCGTCTTTTTCTTTTTTCTTTTTTTTAAACTAAAATTAACTAGCAAAATGGTTGCATTCCTCAAAACAAAATCGGATTAAGTTGCTGATCAGAAATAGTTGAAACTGGTAGTTGGCTATGTACTCCTATTCACATTGTGCAGTTCGGTGCCTGTTGCTTGGCTTAGCATGTCTAATATATAGAAACCATATTATTCTCATCATTCACATGCTTCCATATTTGGCTGAATTCAGTTTTTCATTTGTACCAAGACTGTCTTTTCTCTCCCTGTTATCATTTTTATGCTTTTGATTTGTGTGTCTTTCAATTGGAGGCTCGGATACTTTCTTTTGTAGCAATAATGAATTTTTCTTTGCCATAAATTTCATGTAATGACAGGATGGCGACCCTCGATTATCTAGTTTTGGTCTGATGAAAAATAGCCGTGATGGGAAAAGCTACAGCACGAACTTGGCTTATACTCCCCCAGAATTTTTGCGAACAGGTGCATGATTTTGATTCCTGCATATTTCAGTGGATTGTTTGAACCTACGCATGGGCTTTCACTCTGATTTCATTCAAAAACAAGGATGATTATGTTTTCTTTTGTTTTTCATGTACTTTTTCTTTTTTCGAAAGACGCTTATAAGAGAGATATTTTACAAAAGAACTTGAAGCGAAGAAAAAAAAAAAAAGGTGCTCAACCAATATAAGATCAGGTAGATTCATGTGACTTTTTTTTATTGTGCTGCCTAAAGTGTTGCCAAAGGATCGGCCTTACAAATACGCGTTTGGTGCACCAAAAAATGCACAGACCAGTGAACAGCAAAGAATATTCAACTAGAAAATTAAATTACTTGATATGTTAGGTATCGGTAGTACATAACCTCTTAATTATTCTGGCTGTCTGCGACATATGGAGAAAATGTGCATTTAGGTTTATGAAGTTGTGAAATATTGATCAATGTAAAAAATGAGCTAAACGTCAATGATGTTGTACAGCACGTATATCCTCATATCTCTTTTGTTAAATTAGTTGCTGAATACTGATTCTAATAGTATATACTAATAGGGAAACTAGTATGGATCCAGGAAGACATGGTTAAGCATTCAGCTATTTGTTTGACAATCGTCTAAAGGGATTGAGATAGGGCACTTACATCACTGTTTATGATTTGAATGCTCAACTGTTGCAGGTAGGGTCATCCCTGAGAGTGTAATCTACAGTTATGGAACTGTTCTGCTGGATCTTTTGAGTGGGAAACATATCCCTCCGAGCCATGTATGTTATATTCTACTGTATTGCTGTATTTCGAAGCAAATTGTTTCTGCAAAGGCATTGTGAGACCTGAAAATCTCAAAATGTTTTAGCATTTCTAAGATAGTTTTGGTGTGCATAATAGATAGGCAGACTCCATAGGCTGAAAATGTCTAGGACCAAAAGCTCATAAAGCTCATAACTCCTAGTTAATGCTGATATGTGACTACCTTGATTTTATTAACTAAAAGTAAAAGTTGTCTTGTGTAATATTACTCTAGGACTTCTAATAATCTTGTCAAATGATTGCTTTTTCTCTAGGCACTGGACTTGATAAGGGGGAAGAATTTATTGTTATTAATGGATTCATCCTTGGAAGGACAATATGCGAATGAAGATGCAAGTGAGATGGTGGAACTAGCTTCGAAATGCCTACAGTATGAGGCTAATGATCGGCCTGATGTCAAGTTTCTTCTCTCGGCTGTGGCATCCCTTCAGAAGCAGAAAGAGGTGAGATTTCAAAATTTTTGAATTCAAGCTTGGTCATTTAGCTGTTTCTGATGAGATAACCACTTGTATCATAGAACATGTTCAAATTTGTTTCCATAGGTTGCGTCACATGTGTTAATGGGTCTTTCAAAACTTCCTGTGGTGCTCCCGACCATGCTTTCTTCACTTGGAAAGGCTTGTGCGAGAATGGATCTTACTGCGGTACACGATATCTTGCTTAAAACAGGCTATAAAGATGAAGAAGGTGCAGAAAATGAGGTGGGTTTCAGGTGCTACTTTATTTTTATTGCTTCACAATTTGGCAATTATTAAGTAGAAATCAGCAAAAGCCTAGACAATAGGCTATAATGGTCGAACTCTGTCATATACTAATGTGCGGCAAATGTGTTCTCTCTGAAGCTGTCATTTCAAGAGTGGACTCAACAAGTGCAAGATATGTTGAATACAAAAAAATTTGGGGATATTGCTTTTAGAGACAAGGATTTTAAAAATGCTGTTGATTATTATACGAAGGTATGTGACTTCCTGCCAAAATGATGTACATGCTGAGTTATGGAATCTTTTAGTTTATTGTGTGTGTGCGTGCAATGTAGGAAGCTTGAAGTATCGAGATGTATCTATTGTATGTATATTCTATAAATAAAACTTTTATGATAAATGCATTGTTTAATCCAAAATTCTCCTCGGGATGACAGTGTGTGGTGGGTTTTCCCATAGGGAATTCTTTTTTCCTTTTATTCTTTTTTAATGTATCTTATAAATATAACTTTATTTATTTTAAAAAATTAAATTATAAGTTACAAATTTAAGTTTTCATTATAATTTTTTAATAATATAAATATTTTTTATTAAAATTATAATTTTTAAAACCTTAAATATTTAAGAATAAATTAATTTTTCATAAAAAATAATGATATATTATTGTTGTGGTGGTTTATGGGAATTGAAGGGAGGGAGAAGGTCTTACCGTTTCTGCCATGCATAATGTTGGGGTTGAGGTGGAGGCAGAGAAAATTGTCGGGAATGAAGTGGTTTTGGAACAATTGCCATCCCTAATTCCACTTTTTTTCCTCTTATGATTGTTTGTGGGAAGAACGGAGGTTTGCGAGTTAAATGGCACGTCTAGCACACTTTGCTGGGCTAATAGTTCAAATGCTTACTGAAATTTTTTATTCGAATGATTGCCTTATGTTTTCTGATTATTCTAGTCATCTGTGTGATTTATGTAGTTGATGGTAAAATACATTTTTGAGTTTGGAGCCTCTGTTTAGGTCATGAATTCATGTTGATTCTCTTGAACTGCTATACTTTGAGCAATATAATCTTTCCAAATGCAGCTGGTGTCTATGATGTCTGTTCCTTCTGGTACTGTGTTTGTGAGGCGAGCCCTCTCGTACTTGATGATTGGCCAAGCAGAACTTGCCTTAAGAGATGCCATGCAGGCTCAGGTTTGCTTGCCTGAGTGGCCAACAGCATTCTATATGCAAGCCCTGGCACTCTCCAAGCTTGGAATGGAATCTGATGCTCAGGATATGCTCAATGATGGAGCCTCCTTTGAGGCAAAGAAGCAGAGCAGCTGGCGCATTTGAATTAGTTTTCTGTGGGCGGTGCTGGTGAACGTACCAAGTCAAGTAAATCAAATCTGTCATCTCCACTGACTAGACGATGATGCTATGAGGGTTATTTTGGTTTAGTGCCCCTCCCTAGCTATCCTTAGAAAATTCTAGTTTTTCACACACAAAAGAAAATGTATAAAAACTAGTTGATAGCAATCAGAAATAAATATTTAGTTGAGGCAACAAGCTAACCGATTGTGTTAACTAAATACTAGCAGTTACTTTCGCTTGGACAGTTGTTTTATCGACTGTGTCATAATATTACACTTACATAACTGTGAAATTGAGGATGGTGAAGTAGTTAGGTGCTGGGTGTTGTTTCCTTTGGCTGGATTCTATCGACAACGATGTGGAGTAGATGTGTCGGTTAGTTGGTGTTCGTTAATTTTTCTCTCCCTTTCGGAATTCTTCCACATATTTTCCTTCGAATTTTCGTCGAACTTGAGGCTGCCCTGGCCATAAAAAAATTGAAGGAATTTTTTTGTGGTTTTAGTTTTCAAATAATTAACACATCATTGCATAGTTTGATGACAAAGTATATGTATGACTAGATAATAGATTCGTATTTCAATATCTCAGTTTCATTAAATGTGTGCCATAATTTAAGCTCAATATACATGTCAAAACAAAACCAATTTCAACTCCATATTTGTTAATCTAATATCCAATTTCACATTTTTTCATAATAAATTACTTTTTTCGTTTAAAAAAAATAGTCTATTTTTTCTTTTTGATTTATCTCAAAATATAATTCAATTTTTTTTTCCTGCATTACAATTAATTGTTCAATTGTCTATTATATCTTGTTAAAATTTATTTTATTTTCAATAATTCTTATTTATTATTTTAAATAATAATTGCGCATATGTTATTTAAATAGAGATTGACAACAATTTTCGCAAAAGCACAAAATCGCAACAAGTAATAAAGGGTGAGTAGAGTATCATTCCACGAAAATTATATACCAAATATCAAAATTATTTTCATCTACTATTATTTAAACGATAATAAAGTGGATATTCGGAAAAATAAAGTAAACTCAAAAAGTAGAAAAGAATTAAACAAAAATATTTGACAAAAAAATCAAGATTTAAAAGCTACTAGACATATTAACTTTACTTAACTCCACCCAATTTATTTTATTAGTTTGTTAATCAATTTTAATTGTTCGAGTAAGAAAAACAATCATAAAGTAACTAACAAGCTCTCCCGATGTATTGTTAACTATTTAATCCCGTCAATTACCTATCTCTTAATAGTGCAACCAAACATGAATTAAATCATTAAGTTTTGTGATTTGTCAAGGAATTCATAGCCTAAGGTCATTAAATTATGAAAACACCTATGCGTCAAACCATATAGCTTTCGTATCAAGTTATTATTCCCATGTAATTTATTACCCTTTTCTTATCAAAAATCCTTTTTCCGACAGTGATTAATAAAATAAATCAATACAAGGGATAAAATCTACCCGGAAGTTAAATCAATAATAAATTATAACTTGAACAAAAAATAAAATCTAATATCATAAATAAATTGGGGTAGAAGTTAAATTCTATAAAATCCCTAGTATGAGAGTTTAGTTCGACATAGTAATTAAATAAAATTCAATAAAATTTAAAAATAATTTCATAAATAATAAGAATTAATGGAAATAAAATAAGATTAAGAATTTAGAGATAAAAACTAGTCAAATAATAGCGTAGACGTCACCCTTGATTCTTTACTCAACTTGATTCCTTGAAATATTACAAAAAGAGAAAAACTAAGAAAGAATGGAACAAAGGTCTAAGATCTAAGATCTAAGATTTGATGATCCAATTGATGCCCTAATTGCTGTTGTGATCTCTCTTTATATAGATTTCATAGGGTGTTTTTGGATCCGAGTAGAAAATTGATTTGAATTGGATTCCTTTCTATTTAGGAGTCTTCTTTCATCAGGTTTGGCTAGAGCAGTGCTTAAAATGAGTCCTTTTATTATTTTCATGCAGCCCATGCATAGGCCACACCCGTGTCTTAGATTTACAAGGGCTGAATAACTAAATTTGGCCTGGTTGATTTTTCAGTAGGTGCCACGGTCGTGGCATTGCGTGGTTTGTCCGTGTACTTTCTTGACTTGGCCATGTTGAGCTTTAGATGTCCAATTTCAACCCCCAACCTTCTTTGATGCGTTTTTTGGTTATTTTTCTGCTAAAAAATCTTCAAATAAAACTTATCAAGAATCACGGGAACTTAATTAAAAATGTAAATAAATCTAAGTGAAAAATTTATCAAAATAATTAAAAATACTAAAATTTCTAATAAAACTAAGCTAAAAATACTATAAAAATATGATCTATCAAAATTCCACAAACTTAAACCATTGTTTATCCTCAAACAATAAAACAAAGCAAGACTAAACAAAACTAAACAAGACAAGACAAAACAAACTAGCTTAATATGGTTGAAGATAATTATTCACAATCTTAAAAATATCAAAAATTTATTAACATGTAAATAAATCATGTGTTTTCTATATTAGCTATATTTTTGCAAAAATTCAAACTTTTAACAAAATATATTCCCTAGTATAAATATAAATTATCAAGATTTCAACACCTATAATTGATCAAACCATGATAGATAACATATGAATTTTCTCAAAAACTTATTAACCTTAGAAATATAGATGATGAATTTATAAATTCAATATTTCCATAGGCAAATTTAGTTATCCCTTCCCCATAATTTTAAGTGCTCTATCATTATCAAGATCAAAAGGTCTTTTACTAGGGTTGTAATGACGCTTATGAGGTTGATTTAGTTAAGTCAAAAGAAACGAATATAGGACATCAAAGAGTAAAAAAAAAGAGTATAATATCAAGATTTTGATTTCATAAAAACATATACCTTTATTCGCAATAGGAGATTATCTTGAAATTTCTCACTAGCTTATTACTAGAAATGCTTTTTGGCAAGGTCTTTTTATAATACTTGAGTAGTTTCTTCCTTGCTTAAGATTTCCCCAAACTTGAATATTTGATTGATCATTATTTTTCTTTTTCTTAGGGTGCTTCTCTTTTTCTTTTTTTCTAAATTTCTCTACTTGCTAGTGTTTGCATGAAAAATATCCCCCTTTCTATTTTCTTACTATGTTTCTATAAAATCAGAATTTTCAACTATACATGATCGTACTTAGGGTAAAAGTTTAAATAATTAGGTTTTGATACGTGTAATAAGAAAAATATTAGATTATAGGCTTCAAACTGCTTGCAAAAGTTATAATTAACTTATGGTGGTCTGGGCTAAAAATACATAGTTTAATAAAAAATGTTTAAATCATCTCTTTCTAATGTGAGCACTTTAAAAATTTTATCTCAAAAGAATTTTCAATTTTATTCTAAGAATGCAAAGGTTAATTAAATTTTGATCAAAGCATATATATCAATCATAATAATTTTAAAAATGAATGTTTACAATTTTGAAAATAAATATTTTCAGCAAGGAATATTATTAAGTTAAAAAATTCAAATTTAAACTAAAACGTGCCATAATAGAAAAAAAACTAAATATATAACAAGTTATTAGATTATGATAATTTTGAACTTTTCTTATAATCATTCCAACCAAATTAAACTAATAAAATAACAAAAATTTTCCTTTCCCAATTTAATTTAGTGCATTGTCCTCAATGTGAGAACAAATATAGCCTCCATCTTAAAGTCATGCTTTAATACATAATGTCAGAATTATGAGAAAAATATGATTTGATAACATCTTACCACAATTGTATTGAGGAATACAATGAAAGTGTAAGATGAAATAGAATTCAATGGCTAAAAGCTTAAAAAAAAAAAAAGAGAAAAATGAAATAAAAGACAATTAGTTAAGAAAACAAATAGTTCAAACTGAAACACAACTAAAACATAACTAAAAACATAATCCAAAGGAAACACAAGAATAAGTACTAAAAATAACAAATGAAATTAGAGTATTTAAACATGGCCTCAATCTGTAGGAGGAGGTAGAGGAGGCTGCAACATCTAGAAGATCGTTCAAAGCTGATCATTCAATCCCACATATTACTCTTGCATAGTCTTGAGATGGGAATCGATGCTTCCATAGGATATATCCAAACTAGTTAAATGATTAGACATCGTCGTCTCCATTTGCTCCATACAACTATCGAACAAGTCCATTATGGAGAGGATGCAGGCTAACACCTCATCGATCTCGGCCTGCGTCACTGGATGGGAAGGACCTCTCCAACTTGAGGCTGCTCATCCATCTTGGCCAAACGATAATGTATCACCATGTCTAACCACCATCCTAATTCTCAACATCATATCAATGTCTAACCGGGTGTCTTTTTCATTGTCTAGCACTGTATAGCGAGACATATCCAGGTTAAAGGCCCTAAGGTAGTGCCCGATCCTTATAACAAAACTCCCTATAACTATACTGCCTGTGTTTCCTCTTGCAACTTTTCTCTATATCACCTCCAACCAATAGCCTACGTTCAACCTAATGCCATTATCAATAGCCCATAAAAAATATAGTTCATTTACCCCTACCACACCATCACTTTCCTTCCTACCAAAAATTATATGGGCAAAAAATCTATGGATGTAATGGTAGGCAAAATTTCTCAAGTTAGAAGCTTTGCACTCTTAGAATTATAACCACGTGAACCAGTAGGCCGTTCCTATGCATCGTTTTCATCAAAAGCAGAAGGCACACGACGACTAGCATTTTTAATTGGAAAACAAGAAATGACTAAGTTCATCTATGGTTAGTTCATGTCTTCTTCAACTAAGTTAAAAGTCTATTTTTGACTCAACGACTTCTATGGCAGGATATATATATGAAGCATATGTGCTTAAAAATTCAAGTGTGAAAGGTGCAAACACATAATCCTTCATAGTTATAAAACTACCCCACCCAATCCTTTGGAGTGGTTCAATCACATCATCTCTCAACCCTACCAAACTCAAAACATGTTCATCAATAAATTTATTTGGTACCATAGGCTTTGAGACAAGAGTATTATACCTTTCTAGTTGATTCGGGTCAGAGAGAGGGAATGGTGGTGGTGGAATCTCCGTTGGTGGTGTGGTGGTTGCTCTACCGAAACATTTGATTGTGCTCTAGAGGAAGATGAAGTTCTTTGTCTCTTGGGTGGCACGGGTGAGAGATTTGGTGTAGAGAAAGAGAACAGAGAAGAAGGAGGTAGATCGTGGTGGTTATTGAGGTTTCTAGAGAGAGAGTGGCTATGGAGGTTTCTAGAGAGAGAGAGAGTTGAGAGAAAATTCAAAAGAGAGGAGTTAGGGTTGAGAAAAACATACCTTTTAAAGTAGTTCCCACTTGTGCCACGGGCGTGGCTTGGTGGTGACACGGCCGTGGACTGTACTGCCCTTGGCAGTGTTTGTGCAGGGCACGCCACCGGTGTCGCTTGTGCCCATGGAGTGCCCTGTATCTTTTGGGCATTTTTACGCTGGGCAAGCCACGGGCGTGGCTTGTGCCTATGAAGTGCCTTGAGTGTTTGGGCGCTTTTGCGCTTGTCCGACCACGAGCGTGGCTTGTGCCACGGCCAAGTTGTGGCACCTCATCTGTGCCTACGAGCGATGATCCTATTCATGCCACGGGCATGGAGTCTCCTATCTCTCCATGCCGTTTTTCTTATTGGACGCCACCACCGTGGCATTACGGCAAGGCCATGGAGTCCTTTGTCTCTCTAGCCCTTTTTAGCATTTTTAGGCCACGGGCATGGCGTTTTACATGGCCAGCCCGTGGACCTCCCTGACTTTAGTCCCTAATCACCTGAAAAACACAAAAATTAACTCTTTTAGGCTTGGGTAATAGAGTTAGATCATAAAATTATTCGAACAATACAAATCAATGCTGCTAAAAATATACTAAAAGAAGAATTTATTAAAAACCAAAATAAAATATGGGTTGCCTCCCACAAACGCTTTTATTTAACGTCATTAAGCTCGACTCATTACTCCCTTTCTTTCAAGTGAGGCTCATTGCAATTTTGACTGGATCAAAAACTTCATGTCGGTAAACCTTCAATCTTTAATCATTAACTTTGAAGCTTCGATCTCCATCAACAATCTTAACCGCTCCATGTGAAAAAATTTCTTTTATGATGAAGGGTTCAGACCATCAAGAATGTAGTTTACCTAGAAAAAGTTAGAGTCTAGAGTTATAGAGTAATACCTTTTGTCCGACTCTTAAATCTCGCAAGATAATATGCGTATCATGCCACTTTTTAGTTCGATCCTTATAAATTCTGGCACTCTCATAAGCATGCATCCTTATTTCATCTACCATGTTTAATTGTAGTGCTCTCATTTGTCCCACCTCTTTGGTATTGAAATTTAGAAATTGTATCGCCCAATACGCTTTGTGCTCCAACTCAACGGGTAGATGGCAAGCCTTACCATAGACCATTCGATATGGAGATATTTCGATTGGTGTTTTGAATGCAGTTCTATAGGCCCAAAGTGCATTATCAAGTTTCTTGGACCAATCATTCCTCGATTAACCAGCTGTAGTCTTAAGAATCTTTTTGATCTCTCTATTAGTTAGCTCAACTTGCCCACTTATTTGTGGATGGTATAGGGTACCTACATGATGAGTAACACCATATTTTGCAAGAAGAGAATCTAGATACTTATTGCAAAAATGCTTACCTCCATTGGAGATAATTGCTCGAGGGGTAACACGGCATGTAAAGATGTATTTCTTGATAAAGTTCATCTTGCTTTTAGCATCATTTTTGGGTAAAGCAATGGCTTCTGCCCATTTAGACACGTAATCCATCGCTACTAAGATGTATTGGTTGGAATAGGAAGATGGGAATGGTCCCATGAAGTCTAGTCCCCAAACATCAAAGATCTCCACTTTAAGAATGTTGTTCAATGTCATCTCATGTCTCTTGAAGATATTACCTAACCTTTGGCAAAAAGCATCTTTAAATAAATTAGGCCAATACAAACCGCTTCCTAAAACACATGCCGCCATTTTGTTTCCTCCAAAATGTCGTCTACATTCAAAAGAATGACAATGTTTAAGTACACTCTCCATCTCTTCCTCTGGCATACACTTTCTAAAAAGTTAGTCATTACAATACTTGAACAAGAGAGGGTCCTCCCAATAATAAAATTTGACATCATGGAAAATTTTTTTCTTTTGCTGGTAAGAAAGATTAGGAAGACGAATCTTATAAGCCATAAAATTTACTATATTAGCATACCATGGAGTTTGCCTATTTGCTAAGAGAAGGAGATGCTCAAGGGGAAAGGCTTCATTAATTTGGACTTCTTCTCGTTCTTCCTTCCCCAACTCAAGCCTAGAAAGGTGATCAGCTACAAGATTCTCAGTTCCCTTCTTATCACGTATCTCCAAGTCAAATTCCTGTAAAAGAAGAACCTTACGAATTAGTCTAGGCGTTGCATCTTTCTTTTCTAGCAAATACTTGATAGCTGAACATCAATATTGACTATTGTTTTAGCTCCTATTAAATATGCTTTAAATTTATCAAATGCAAAAATAGTAGCCAAGAGCTCCTTTTCAGTGGTGGCATAGTTGAGTTGTTCATAACGGCTCCTACGGCATGATCACTATCATCACACATAAGCTCAAACGGTAAACTCCAATCTGGTGTGCCAATTATAAGAGTTGAGATCATTTCCTTCTTTATCCTATTAAAAGCGTTCAAACACTCTTTGTTAAAATCAAAATCAAAATCAACATCTTTAACTAATAAATTACAAAAATGTTTAGTGATTTTTGAGAAGTCTTGATGAATCTCTTATAAAAATCGGCATGACCAAGAAAGGTTCTAACTCCTTTAATTGAATTTAGAGGTGGTAGCTTTTTAATCACTTCAACCTTTGCTTTGTCTACCTCGATTCCCTTTTCAGAAATCCTGTGCCCTAAAACAATACCTTCACTAATCATAAAATGACATTTTTCCCATTTTAAGACAAGGTTAGTGTCCTTACATCGCTGTATTACAAGAGAAAGGTTAAGAAGACAAGAATCAAAAGAAGAACCAAACACAAAAAAATCATTCATAAAAAATTCAATTAATTTCTCAACCATATCAGATAATATGGACATTATACACCTTTGAAAAGTCGCAGGTGCATTGCATAACCCAAAATGCATTATCCTATATACAAAAGTACCATAATGACAAGTGAAAGTGGTCTTTTCTCGATCCTCAGGGGTATGAGAATTTGAAAATACCCTGAGTAACCATCTAGAAAGCAATAGTAAGGATAAACTACAAGTCTTTCAAGCATTTGATAAATGAAGGGTAGAGAAAATTGGTCTTTATGTGTTGCTTTATTCAATTTACGATAATCAATACGTACATGCCAACTTATGACAATTCTAGTAGAAATTAATTCATTATTATTATTTGAAATCACTGTCATACCTCCTTTCTTGGGAACAAATTGCATAGGGCTTACCTAACTACTATCTGAAATTGGATAAATGATTCCTGCATCCAAGAGTTTAATGATTTCAACCTTGAATGCTTCCTTCATGTTCAGATTCAATCTCCTTTGGTGCTCAATTGTAGGTTTGTAGTCTTTCTCTATCAAAATCTTATGCATGCAAACACTTGGATTAATTCCTTGCAAATCTGAAATCGACCATCCCAAGACTTTTTTATGCTTCCTTAAAACCTGCAATAACCTTTCCTCTTGATCAAGTGACAAGTGAGAAAATAATAACATGAAAAGAATTATTATTTGCTAAGAAAGCATATTTAAGATGAGAAGGAAGCTGTTTTAATTGTTGTTTTGGGGGGGGGTTATTTTCTTCCTCACTTTTAGTATCAATGTTATTAACAATTGAAATATCTTTAATATGCAAAGTATCATCCACACAATTATCAACAACATCAATTCTAAAACAATCACTAGAATCCATAGGAAGTTTGCAAGATTTTAGAACGTAAAAAATAACTTCTTCCTGACCTACCCTTAAAGTCAACTTACCATCATGAACATCAATGAAGGCTCTTGCAGTTGCAAGGAATGGTCTTCCAAGGATAAGAGATCCTTCTCTATCTTCATCAATGTCAAGAATCACAAAATCAATAAAAAAAAATAAACTAACCTATCTTGATGAGTACGTCTTCCACAATTTCCCTTGGGTATTTGACTTTTACGATCAGCTAATTATCGAGACATCCTTGTTGGCTTTAATTCTCCCATCCCTAGCATTTTAAAAACCTCATAAGACATAAGATTAATGCTTACACCTAAATCAGCTAAAGCCATATCAAAATCAAGATTTCCAATATTACAAAGAATGGAAAAACTTCATGGATCCTTTAATTTAGGAGGCAATTTATTTTGAACGATTGCACTAAACTCTTTTGTTCATATTACTGTTTCTAGAATGTTGATCTTCCTTTTCTTGCTCAAAATCTCCCTCAAGAATTTTGCATAACTGGGCATTTGAGCAAGAGCTTCAGCAAAAGGATTATTTATTTGAAACTTCTTGAATACATCATGAAATTTGAGGAAGCTTTTGTCATCCTCGGATTGTTTGAGTCTTTGAGGCAAAGGAATAGGTGGAATATAGGGTTTTACCTCCATTTTCTCCTCAAGGTCAATGATAGGAATCTCCTTCTTCTCTCTCTTTCCTTCTTCCTTTTTTGGAGGATCTTCCAATTATTTTCCACACCTCAAAGTAATAGCTTTTACCTATTTTTTAGGATTTTTCTCAATATTGCGAGGAAACGTACCTTGAGTTCTTGAGACCATCTTGCTTGCAAACTGTCCAAATTGAATTTCCAGATTCCTAATTACTGATTATTGGATTTTGTGATTATTTCTAGTTTCATTAATGAACTCCATGTGAGACTTAGAAAGAGTAGTAAGGAGATCATCATGTCCCATTTTATCTTCTGAAGGAAAGCCTGGTGGCAGATTAAAGGCATTACTTGGATTTAGCTTTTAGGGTTTAGTGTTCAAGGTTGAGGGTTGAGGGTTGAGGGTCCAGGGCCTCAAGTCTCAAGGCTCACAGCTCAGGGGCTCAGGGGTCAGGGGTACGGGGTTCGGGGTTCCAGGGTTCTGGGTTTTGAGTTTGAAATTTAGGGTTTAGGGTTTAGGGTTTAGGGTTTAGGGTTTAGGGTTTAGGGTTTTAGGGTTTAGGGTTTAGGGTTTAGGGTTTAGGGGTTTAGGGTTTAGGGGTTTAGGGTTTAGGGGTTTAGGGTTTAGGGGTTTAAGGTTTAGGGTTTAGGGTTTAGGGTTTAGGGTTTAGGGTTTAAGGTTTAGGGTTTAGGGTTTAGGGTTTAGGGTTTAGGGTTTAGGGTTTAGGGTTTAGGGTTTAGGGTTTTAGGGTTTTAGGGTTTTAGGGTTTTAGGGTTTTAGGGTTTTAGGGTTTTAGGGTTTTAGGGTTTAGGGTTTAGGGTTTAGGGTTTAGGGTTTAGGGTTTAGGGTTTAGGGTTTAGGGTTTAGGGTTTAGGGTTTAGGGTTTAGGGTTTAGGGTTTTAGGGTTTAGGGTTTTAAGGTTTAGGGTTTTAGGGTTTATGGTTTAGGGTTTATGGTTTAGGGTTTAGGGTTTTAGGGTTTAAGGGTTTAGGGTTTAAGG
>CANUEP010215171.1:0-20323 GCA_947857235.1 Jatropha podagrica | reverse complement strand
GAAATGGCGTGGGTGATGGAGAAGAGAGGAGAGAGAAGGTGTAGATGAAATGGTGATAATCCATTAAGTAGCAAAGTCAAACTTTGCTTCTCCATTTTATGCTAAATCAATGGCTAAGATTGAGTCTTTAGGTAATCTCATCTAATGGCTCTAAATATTCCTCGAATAATTCACTTCCAAATATTAATTAACTCCACTAATTAATTAAATTAACTACGCAAAAATATTTTCGCATCTATTTTCTCAACATACCTCACTAAAAATTAATATTCACAAGTTGCTGAAATTCACCAAAAAATAATATTCATAGCTGCCGCAACTCTCCAAAAATTTTCATGAAATATTCTCTACCCGCCTAAATCATGCAAACATACTCCAAAAATATTTAACAAGACAATAGACACATGTAGTAATTTTTTCGGACCAAAATAATATCAAGTCCTAGACCGATAGTACTATTCACAGACCGATAAATCTCTATTAACATTACCGAAAAATTAATCCATTACACAAAATATCGATATATAAGGCTTATCATTTGCATAAGTGGCAGGGTACTATCAAGCTTAGCAGCCATAGAGAATCCATTGATGCAAACATCTATCACTATGGAGCCACGAAGTCTGGTTGCATTACTGGATTCAAGCTATTCTTTAAGGACCACAACATCCAAGAGGGAGACATGTTGATTTTCAATCCTTCTACTGAAGCAAAGACATTAGAAGTGGATATCATTCTATCACATCCAAAGCAACAAGGATAGAAGGCCATGGCTTCAACTGTTAACTGATTTCGATTTACTCTTTTTTGTGTGAACTACTTAATATTAACTAATTACTACTCTTATTAGCCATTTTTCTAGATCATCCCTCAAATAAGTTTTTTGGTTCATGTCATATATATGCTTGTGCAAATCCATAGTTGGTAATATTTGTTGGGTTTTTAATAGTTTATGGTGTGATTCTTTTGCTTTTGGAGGTGCCAATGTATAGTGGGTGCCAATATAGGATCCACTATGGACTAAACATCTAGTTTGGGGTTGCTCTTCAACCTGTTTCTAGCAAGTATGAATGAATATATGTACCATTAACTTAGCTTCTATTTTGCATGGATAAATTTGTTTTGCATGACATTGTGTATGCCATGCAGATTAACTTGACTTTCGTCTACCCTTTTGAGGGATTATGTGTGCGGTTCAAAGTAACATTTTTTATGACCAAATAGATTTGTCAAGGCCCATCATTGAGGCTCATATTACAAATCATCTAGATTTAATACTAAGCAGTTGATGAGCTAATTCTTATTATCTTATCTTAATAAATTTTTAATTCATAGGCCCAACACTAAATGTTATCGAGCTGATTCTTATTATCATAATAAATTCAAAATTTCATAGGCCCAACACTAATTGTTACTAGGTTCATTCTTATTATGTTAATAAATTTCTAATTTTATAGGCCCATACTATCTATTAACAGCACGTCCATTTTAATGCAAACATGTCGTATAAAGGATCGAAATGTAGGGGTCCGAAAAATTGGAAAACTCTACAATACTTTATTTACCCTCAATTGACCTAAAGGCTGATATTATAGGACAATCAAAGTTAGCTAATAAGTTCTAAGTTCTCATCTTAGGTCATCGTCTCTGACAACAAACTTAGTAGCAATTTAGACTATTTTATTCTCATCAACCTCAAGTTGTTATGTTAACAAACAAATAATAACATTTGTTAAGATTTCATATTTTCATTACTGCACAAAAGTTGTATTAGGACTGCAACAATTTTAATATTATAAGTCGGGCACAACCTACATGCTCTATTTTAACAACCGATATTATATTTTCATTTACTCCAATCATATAAGAACATAAACAAAAACAAAATAAAACTTTGCATCAAAAGACCATGCTATTACCATGAGCTGCTTTTCTATTAATTTGCTACACTGAGTCCGGATCCAACATATACCAGACATAATCATACCCATGTGACTAATTATCACAACTGAATTAGCATCACTGGAAATATGTGTGTTCAGCTCCACTCCCCTTCTTGATACTTCAATCTGGCTATGGATATGTCCATTAAAATTGCTTTCCACTAATGCCTTCTGTTGCACCTGTCGACACATTTTGGAGGACAAATATGAAAAAATCATGCACCATATGACAAATTCTAGTTTTCAATGACAGCTTATGTACACACATAAATGATATAAATTAATTAATTAATTTAATTCATTAATCAAAACTTACTTACCTTAACTTCATATATCTGCAAATTACTTTTTGTGTATTGGACCTCTTATTATTGCAACGTGAACTACTTGGTCCTACCTTCTTCTTGTTTTTCTTACTCATAGTCTCTTTCCTTAGCTCATGCTGATTTGTTTTCGGTCTTCCTCTACACTTAGTAACCAAAGGATCACCATACACGACCTTTTCACTGTCCACTGTACTTCTACTTATATCGTTGACTACCATTTCATAACATGCAATTGCATATCCCGATTCACCTTTGTTACCATCACAATCCAAACTTTTTACCTTGTCCGTCTGTACATGGAGCTCACTACAAATGAATGAAAACAAATGTTCTTTCACACTGGCACTATTTGCTACAACTATAAATATATCTTCCATCGCTTTTAGTCTCCTACCTTCCTCTAAATAATTCATGCCAAATATTTCATTCCTTATTTTCGTATGCCCTCGCTTCACACCCTTTTGCCAACGTTTCAAAATATACCAATCAGGGAACAAATCAACATCATGCTTATTAAGCATAGACAATGTATGTGCACACAAAATCCTTTGGACTCAAACAATAGACAACTACATCGCACATCGACACTCGACCTGTCATATGTCACCTCATAGCAACTCTCTTCCACACCCTTCTCGAATGAAGATCTTACATTTGAGTTCATAATTGTGCACATTGTTCCTACATCAGATCAAGGAAATAGAACAATAAGCCATTTTGAAGAACTCCTTTCTAACACATTTATAAATGTCATGTGTGCATGTCATTTGGAATGGTTTTTCAATTGCATATTTAGTACAACTTGGGATTTTCGTGTTCATCGAGCTAAAGCCAGTCTCATCCTCTTTCTTAATTTTATCCCTTATGGCAACTTTATATTGATTGACAAACTACTTCAGCATGCTCCTAGCATGTATATATCCATCAAAGTATGAGCTCATGATCTCACTCCTTTAGATAGACGACATCGCACCCCAAAATTATCTTTTCATATACATTAAGCCTACATCTCTTTGCCTTCATAAAGATTTGTTAGCTACCCATTACTATAAAGCTGGAAACATTTTAACATCATGGCTCAACCTATTTCAAGCTCCTCAATAGAGTTACTATTATAAACCAAGTCCATAAAATAGTCTTTGATGTTATCATATGACTTATATTGTTTCATCTTCTCTAGGAATTAGACATTGTGTGCTAAATGCACCATAGATTCCTTGCTTTTGGAAACACAATCCTAATAGCCTTTTTAATGCTCGGATACTAGTCAGTAATAATTATAGGTGGTGCCACATCTCGCATGCATCATAGCCACTATATGAAAATTCATACAAAAGTAGATACTTTTTCATTACACATCAAAGTATAACCAAGCAAAATAGATTGACCGTGGTGATTAATACCAACAAACGGTGCGAATGGCATTTGATATTTGTTCACCAAATATGTTTTGTCTGATGATACCATATCACCGAATTCCTTATATGCTTGTTGACTCCGTGCATCTACCTAAAATATTTTTTCATCCTTCCAGCCTTGTCTACAATGATTTCATAGAAAAATTTTAGGTCCCTTTGTTGTATCCTCCTAAATAGTTGATGCTCTGACTTTGCATCACCTTTGTCCATCTTTAACTTCCTAACTTTGCCTAAATGATTACAATAATCCCTCCCAGAACATCTGATTCTCTTATATCCCTCTGCCTCAGCAACCATAGCCCGAAATGTCTTGTAAGGTCTAATTCCACACTATCATTCACCTCCAGCCTTCTCTTCATATGTGGTAATATTTGTCGATGTTGGTGTAAGAATCTGGATTTGCTTGGTGTCACAGAATGGTTGTGCTCATGTGTTACTTTATTAATTCTCCATCTTCAATTACATTATACTGATGCACAAATCCTTGATTTGCGTTCCACCCTTGTAGATGGCCTTTGACTATCACCTGATTTACTATAACTAACAGTTTTATGTCCACGGTGACAGGCAATGTTTACCATGTGCATTTTTTTCCTCTGATATCTTATTCACACTAAATTCTTGGCTCTTAGCATATGATATGTAGAAAGCAAATAAATCTTCTAACTCCAAAAATGATATGCCAACTTTTGACTCATTCAAACTATCACGACAATTAATTATTCTTTCCTACTCCAAATCCCCTCCTAGCTCATCTGAATTAATCCCATTGACTTGGCCCTCAAAATCCAATTTGCTCATGTTAATTTCAATAACCACAATACTGATTAACAATGCACTTGAAAAGTAATTGAAATTCAGCTTCAACCTAGGCAATATGTACCTCTAATTAAATCTAACATTTTTTCTTCACAACATCAAATGATTTATTATTACATTTTTTATGTCATACCAAAATAGTTCCATAATATGTTAATAAATACATATAACTCCATCCACGCATTTCACAAAATATTAATAAAATCATATAAAAGTTGGTATAGCTTACACATTCTTTGTAACTCAGTTATATGTTTCGTTTAAATTTTGTTGCTTTTATTGTTCCATTAACTCATGAGTTTTTTTATTACCATTACAAGAACATTCTATTTTGACTTGCATTGAATTAAGTTAAATTTTAAAACAATTTCATAGAACTTACTAAGGATTTTCTATTTCAAGCCACCAATCACAGATGATATTGATGTGTCATTTTAATGACCTGACTTATCCCTAAAATGTAGTAAGTGCTTTAGTAAGTTTCGGTATTCTTACCTCTAAAATTGATAGGTACTTCCCTCTTTTTGCACTCTGTTTATTCCCTCTTTCTACCATACCAGACAAACATTGAAGCCATATTAGGGTTATCTAATAAGATCCTCTTCTCTTACCTTCAACATATTCGCGGCGGCAGAAGCTATGATTCTAAAAATACACCAATGTACCATAAATTCATGCTTCGATAATTCCCCTCCTTTTCCCTTATTGATCTCTCCTCTTAAAAAATTACTAACTTCGGTTTTCATCTCCACTTATTTCCACAGCAGAAAAACCACATTTATCATTTTAGTTTTCTCATTATTCCATTGGAAGACCTCAAAATACATTATATGATACATTGATACCCATTGACATGTGATGGCTCACGTTTTCAATTAAAAATGCCCCGATACACATGTGCGATTTGCTCTATGTATCAGTGCCTCATATATTATAGATAGAGCAATTAGTTTGTTAATAGAAGAAAATAAAATTGATTATTTATTTTATTTAAAAAAAAAAGACAGACTTGCTAATCAAATCAGACATTCATGCTAACATTGAAACTAATTAAAAACTCTGAAAGAAGAATAAATATTAATTTTTGAAGATGCATTTGAGAAATAATAATTATGGAAGTGAACAAAAAAAGAAAAGGAAAAGAAGGAACTGACCAAATGCCAACTTTCCAATAATTATTCCTCTCATTATTTATTTATTTATTTATTTATTTATATGATTGCTGTAAAATAGATGCATGAATGTATTAGCAGGCTGGCAGGCTTAGAGGAACTAATCCAAATCCAAATGACCAAAACCCTAATGAGACTGCTTTAAAATGAGAAAACAAAGAGTCTATTAATTATAATTAATGAGCATTTGACTCTGGAATCGAAAAATCACATGCCATGTCTAATAGTACTGATGATAGATTTTGCATTACGTGGCATAAATTGGATTTTCCAAATTAAAATATTTCATATTTAAATCTTAATTGGATTACCAATTCTTATCCGCTAATCCTTAAATCCAAATATATTAATTAGCAATCCTTTTGTTTGATTTCTGTTCTACTATTTAATTCTTAATGTTTGACCGTCCTTAGTAAATTACGATACGGTCCTTCGATTTTGTCTCTATTACATAAATTGTAAATAATATATTTGTTTATTTGTAATTGACAGACTAAACAATAATTATTAATAGCAGAGACAGACACATAATTGCGGAAGAAAATGAGCGGTGGACAACAAATAGAAGGGTTTCATTTATAATTTATAATTTATAATTAAAAAAGATGATTAAGGTTGGTAGGAAAAGACAAAAGTAATTAGAGTTAATTAATCTCTGACTTCATACACAAAAACAAGTAGTAGCTTTTCAATTATGTATCATGCTGTGTCCACCAATTTTTTATCATTCCCACGATGTTGTGCAGTTGTCTTCTAATTAATAAAAAATGAAAATAAAAGAATTGGTAAAATTTTAATTTCTGATGTCTTAATGACAAAATTTAATTACTATACTGCAAGTTTAGTGGTATCTTAATTTATTTAAGATTACAAATTAAATTGCTTATTCAATTCAATTTACTATATAATAATTTCTAATTTGTTGAAAAATTATAAATTTCAAATTTACAAGGGAATAAATTATTATAATTTAATCTCTAAATTTTCGTATAATTAATTAACAAGTTTACTTTTTGTTATGAAAGAATGAATTGAATTATCTCAACAATTAAAGAATAATTTATTTTTTATAAAAAATAAATGGAAATATCTTAAAATTATGGTTTTCAAATTTTTTTTTTCTGGTCTTTAAATATGGGGATTTGTATTTTGTTTTAGTATGTATGAACTCGAAAAATGGAGCTATGAAGAGCTACAGTCTTTTGTTTTGCATTTGAGGCACTTTTTCAATGGAACTGGTTAGTACTTTGAGGTTTCTGAAGCACCCATTTTTGCTAATACTGAAAAAGATGCAAATGTGGCCAAATCTAATAGTCTTCTAGAGAAGCAAATAAATTATGATGACCAAAGTTCAAAAGATGTGCCTAATCTTGCAATGCATGAAGACAATGCTATTGATAGACAACCTGAAATCATTTCTGTTTCATTACCTATAGGATTTAAGTCTAGAGGATGCAAAATAGTGGCTGATTTAATATATTTTTATGAATTAGACTGTTCACTGTGATTTTATTTTATATGTGGCCAAAATTTTAAAATTGAGAAGTCTGATTATACATTAAAAAAATTTGCCCCAAAATTGATTTTATTTTTGGGCACATATTATGTAAAGCATCCGGTTTGAATTTTACCAAATGCAGCGCTACATTCCATGTAAGTAAGTCCTTAATTTTTTATTATTTTAATTATGAATCTTGGAAAATCTATGTATTATATATAGAAATTTATTTTTAAATATTATTTGAGTTAAATAAATTAAATTTAAAAATATTATAAATAGATTAAAAATTTATATAGTGTTGACCCTCATATGTCTCTACACGCAATATTGTTATTTTTTTAAAAAAAAAAATATTTATACTAAATATCTAGGCCTATATTCATTTTAATGGTTCATAAAACTTGACGAATCCTCACTTGCTTTTAGAGGCAAAAGAGCTGAGCTATAGGAGAGTTTACGTTGTAGAAAATCGAAACTGTAATGTAAGCTATAGTGATCAATACAGCGAATGCTCTTTACTACTGAATTATCCTTGTTCAAGTTAATATTGTTATAGAAATCATAACTTTTAATTTTTAATTTTTCTTTTTCTTTTTGTTTTCCGCAAAATAATTTATTTACCTTTCATAATTAGAAAAAACTTGATAAATCCAACCATTTAAATCTGAATTGATACATCTTCCACACATTTAAACCTCTCATGGAGATATTAAATGAAAAAATCCGGTATCCAAAACACAATAAAAACTAAAACATATATATCAATAACTTGGATCATTCTTTAGCTAATTATTTCATGTTATTTGAAATAATATTTTATTAATTGCTTGTCTTAGAGCTTCTCAACCGTTAGATTTGGATCGAAATTGATATAAGGAAAGAATTTTTTTTTTCTTTTAAACTAAAACAGATTGAAAATGACCGGTTTAACCATTATTGCAGCCATTTTCAGGGGTAAAAAAGAAAGAGGAAAAAGCAACCTCACCATTTCTGATTGACATAAGATTTTTATTTGTTAATTCTTCATCTTACCACTAATTGGTAGTTAAGTTTATATGATGGATGAAGAATCATTTTAAAAATTGGCAGTCAACTATTCTCAATTATGTTAATCATTAAATAATTACCTAAGCCACTGATCAAATCGATTCAAGTTGGTGTGATTGGATTTGTTTACAGTTTGCATTACAAAAGGAGGAGGTAGCCTGGCTTTTTTTTTTTTTTTTTTTCCTCCAAACGATGATATTTGGTAACTGAATCGTTGGTGTGGAGATTCAGCTTCTAATTTGTTTTCTCACTCTCTTTGGATTATGATTAATTACACGCGCGTTGACTATTTGAATGCCTAAGCTATTTCGTCGTTATACGCTAACTGATGGAGAAATTTGGCTTCAAAAGTTAAAATATAAAACATGAGTTTTTCATATTTTTGGGACCAAATTAAAATGCCAAAATGAGGTTTTTTTTTTTTTTCCCTAATGATTTCAAATATTTTATAATAATTGCCTTTTTCTTTTTTTCTTTTTTTGTGAAGGCTAATAGTACACAAAATAATAGGTCAAGTTGCTCATATTTTTGTAAAATTTTCAAATATGCCATAAAAAGGTAGTTGTATTTTTTTATAAAGTTTCTTATTCATAAAATAATATGTTCAGTTGTCAATATTTTCTAATATTGTTAAATATTTTATAAAAATAGCTACTTTTTTTAAGTTATTAGTGTATAAAATAACATGTTCAATTATAATATTTTGTAAAAAGTAATTATTTTTTTAAAGAAATAAATACAAAATAATGTCTTTTTTTTATACAAATATTTTAATATTTTATAAAAGGCAGTAACTATCTTCATAGCTCAAATTGAGCTAACATCATCTTACTTAAGAAAAGAACATTTAAAGGTTATACCAAGAGATAAGAATCGGCTTCTCCTTGAAATCTATGGACACTTATTAAGTTTTAACAGGGAAAAAGAAAGGTTTTAGTGGTGAGAAGAATAAATTGTGACCTTTCAAAAGAAAAAGGAAAGGATAAATACTTTGTGGGTAGGGTTTCAATACCCAAAATAGATTTGATTCAATCACAACCTACAAAATAAAAAAATATATAAATATATTTTCATAAAACACAAAAGATAAATAATTTTTTGTTTAAAAAATTTTTCATCCTAATTATGGTCGTTTTCAAATGACAGAATCAGACAATAACTCAAGGGCCTATAATGTAGGAATCACCGTTGTTCGGTTTCAAATTGAATCGGTTAAAATCTAAACCTTAAACAATTGTTTCTAATTTTAAACCGAAATCTAAATTGTGCGTGCACTTAAGATTTGATTTCAATTTTTCAATTTTTAAAATGAAACCAACAGTTTTGATTTAAAATCGACGGTTCATAAAAAATATGTTCTTAAAAAAAACTCAAAACTTATTTATTTATTTTATTATAATTTTTAAAATAAACTTTTAAGAATTTCTATTAAATTATTTTAGTATTTTTCAACAGTAATATTTATTATTATTTATTAAAGCTACAAATAAAAAAATTTAAAATTTGAAAATGAATTATTTAATTTCAGTGTCAAACTGAAATAAAACTATACACGGTGAATTCCAAAATTGTCTCAGAAATTACCTAAAAACAGTTCGATATTGATTCCATGGTTTCTTGTAATTGCAGTAATTTTGAAATTGGAACCCGCTATTTCTGAAACTGTGTCATGCCTACCGTAGGTTCGGTCAGAGTCTTTACAAGGAAATTCGGTTGTTGGTTTAATTTAAAATTTTATTGGTTCGGCTTCATTGTTTTGAGAAAAAGAAAAATTATGACAACATTGTTTTCGGTTTGGTTTCATATCTAAAAAACTCGGTTCACCTTTTCCCATCGAACCAACGGCTTGCTCACTCATTTGACTACTGACAAGTGTGGTGCATGCTAATGGCCCATCTCAACAGAAGACGTAAGCCTCAAGAGGGTAAAGAAAAAAAACAATATATTCGTCCACGTGGCACAACCACATCAGTCTTTTTCTGCTCTGGTGAACTGAATTTTTTATCAATATAAATTGCCTACTTACGTCTCCTCTTTTTCTTCTCCACTCAGATTCCGAGAGAGTGAAGTTGACTTTCCAGAGAAACAAACACTTCATTTCTTCATCATCAAAGGAAAGGAAGAAAAGCTATCAAAAAGTGTCGCTCGTTTTGCTCTAAAAAAGCTGAGAAGATCTAATTAAGGAAAACCACTATCTATATAAATCCCAGGTAAGTATATACACTTACCGATCTCTGCTACATTTCTTGCATATATTATATGATTCTTGATCTTGATTTTTTTTTGCTGATGATCATCACTCTATTTCTTGTTTAACTCCCTCCTTGATCTTTTTTTCCTTTTTCTTTTCTTTTAATATCTTATAATTAAGAAAAGAAATTCAAAATAGAGTTTTCAGATAATTTTACCTCTGTAGATGAATCTAGCACCGTTTTATTGGTCGTTGCTTAATTTCATTCTATCATCATTAATTAATGAATCAATCAATTATTTTATAATTATTCTAAATGGAAACAAACTAACTCATGGTGTTCTTCTTTATATTTCTAAATAATAAATAAAAAAAAATTAAAAATAAACAACTATAATAAACAGGACCTAAAACAATAATTAAGAGATAAAATTTTGGAATATATATAATATTAACTGCAATTTAAATTTACAGTTTATAGTGAAGAAAATTTTAATATTATTTAAATCAGAACTTCTCCTTTGAGAGAGAGAGAGAGAGAGAGAGAGGAGGCAATGCTCATGGGTATGCATAATTAAGGAAATCACACGCTTCTTATGCAAAGTGATTGTAATTTTAACTTTGTAAGGAAAATATAAAAAATTCATAATAATACTAATTAGAAACATTTGTATGCTATGACAGGTAGAAGATGCTTCAGTAATTGTTAAGCAAAAAATTTTAGGCTGCTACTATTTTTTTTTTTTTTGTTGCTATATATAGAAATTTAAAAGAAATACAAAAGGAAAATACAAAATTATCCTTCACATATCAGTTATTGGAATGGATGAGATTAAATATTGACCGGATGGATGGAGATGGAAATCGTTGGGATGATGATTAAAAGAGTTTAATTTTTAAATGTTGTCTTTGCAAACATCTTTTGACCCAAGCTGAAAATTTTGAACAGTCATCTTCAACCTTGAAATTTCCCACATTTTCACTGCCCAAAAGCCAACTGATTAGAGGGATTCCAAGATATCAACAAATCCAAAAGTTTCCCCTTCAAAACACCTTCAGTGTCTTTATCAACTCTTTCTTCAATACCTCTGTAGCCTCTCCTTTGCTCATTGCAACGTTACGAATTCCATCAAATAGTTGTCAAATAACCTCTCTAACTGTAGTAGGGATATTTGCTATTTAGCGCTTGAGATCTATGTAAGCAGAACATGGAGCTCACACGAAATTAGGAAGCAAGAAACAGAGAATTAGGGATTTCAGATAATGGAAGGGAAACAATGAAATCAATTCACGGACATATGTCAAGCTAGTAATGAATTACCATATTTTATTAAAAAATTTACGTAATAATATTTGGGTTCATGGCAATACACCATTGAATTTTGTTTTTCCAAAAACAAAAAGAATTTTTGAAGATTTATATTTTATTTTAAAATAATTAAAAACAATGAAATATTTTCATACGAGAGTTAAGGAATTTTTCACAAATTTTTAGAACATTTTATTTTATATTATTACAGCATTTAAAAGGAAATCTTAGCCAAAAGGAGAGAGAATTAAAGTCATGACGCAATTTATTATCGGTAAAATTAAATAAATAAAATAAATAGCATATGCGGTGGGAACTGTAAAATGGATTATTTACCACCAAAAGCCCTAAATCTCCGCATTCCTTGGTGAAAAGGACGTCAAAGGTGGGCCGGCCAGGCGGGATTGCGGGTAGGTGGGTTCCGAATTTATTAAATTTCAAAACCTTTTTTATCCATTAAATTTTAATATATATATATATATATATATATATATATATATATATATATATATATATATCTTATTAAAAACTAAAAAAATCATAAAAATGTTTTTTATTTTTAAAAATAAATATATTCGTCCACTTTTTGAAGATTGAATTATGAAATATTTTTTGACATGTATTAATCTCGTAGAAGGATAATTTACTTTATAATTTTATGAAAATAATTAATTTCTATTTTTAAATAATATTATTCTCATGAAATACATAAAAAAAAGTATTTGTGTAAAGAAGATACAAATTTGCATAGATTCGATTTATACATGAAAAAATACTTATGTAAATAGAGTGTAAATTTGCATAGATTCAATCTACAACTCTATCTATAGACCAAGTCAATAAAAAAAAATTTTTTATTGAAATATAACATCTTTTTTTATTGAAAAAAAAGATAAATAAGAATAAAATTTAAAAAACTTCTATTTTTATTAATTTCATCTATGAATTTGTGCAGTCTATATACAAATACTTTCTTGAAGAGATGGTTACCCTATTTGAGATATTATTCCTTCAAATGTTGAAAAGAGATATGAAATACTTGTAAGAAATATGAAAAAGAAAAAAAAAATATTTCTGGAACTTAATTATATTTAACTATTAAATTATAATTTTTTAAAAAAAAACCAGAAAATTTAGATGTCTCATAACATGATTCTAGGAAGTGGGACATGATGATACATACATACCACCAAGATCTACATGACCCCAGCCATATCATTTCCTCTGCCTTTTTGTCTTTTAATGAGTACCAAAAATCCTTTCCTTAAACACTAAACCCATCTGCCCATCATCAATAATGCAAGCATACATGTTCCTTATTTGTCAACTCCAATTGAATTTTTTGGGACAAAATGCATGAAAAAAGAAACCTAGTCTCCACAAATATTTTTTAATTAATTAAATAAATAAAAATTTGAAATTGGTGATTATAATGTAAATAAATTAATAATAATTTTACAACTTTCAAAAATACAATAGAAAATGCAAGTTTTATTTACATAATACTTTATTTCCCAAATCATTCAAAGAACAAATTAATATTTTTACCAACTAATCAATTTAGAAGTTTAAAAATATAATAATATTTGATATTTTGCTCTTGAATATGAAAGTAAAAACCATTTTTGCATATTGATTTAGTAGCATTTTGATAATTAATTTTGTTAAAATGTGATTAGAGGGTTAAAAGTAATACATTCTTGTAAGTTTATATATTTTCATTTATAATTTATATAAATATTATTGTAATTTATATTCTATTTGCTTAAAGTTATAATATTATCAGTTATTTTTAAATAAATAAAAATAGTTAAAAAAATAAAACTAATTTTTTTTAATTTACATAATATTTGGAATAATATCCGAATAGCAATTTATTTTAATACAGTAAAATTTCAATTATTTAAATAATTAATTATCTAATCAAGGATTAAAACGTGCGACTTCTTTTTCTTTTGATTAGATATTTCAAAGTTCAAGACAGTACCCTTCTATATTCGGATTTAGTCAATGAAAACAGAAAATATTGTGGTTTATATGTTGCCACGCGTAACCGTAGAACTGTAGTGGGGACCTACCGTTTGCAGTCCATGTCACCCGTCTTCAATGGCCAACCGGGCACTCGCTGACCTGTACACGGTTTAAGCGGTCAGAATCTGTGTCGAATAAACAATTAGGAAATGGAAATATTCATTTTTTGTTAAGAGGACACCCATATACATTTTCTTTTCATCAATCTGAAACCCTAAATTCACCATTGATCCCTTTTCCTTGAAATCGATCCCTCTGTTTTCTTTATCTTTTCCCATTTAATTTAACGAAGCATGCTTTTCTAAATAGATTGCAACTGACCGATAACAGTAACACTAAAGATAAAAAGACGATAATCTAGCACGCGGATTTACTTTTTAAATTTAACAATTATGTCGGCACAATTTGGTGGAAACGTTAAAAGAATTGACTAAACTTGATAAAATAGATGAAGTTCTAATTTTTTTTTTTCATTTGGCCATTTATTTTTAGCTTTTACATATTAAATAGTAATTAGATATGTGATTATTATAAATTCTAAAATATTAATTTTTTATTTTTTAATTTATTAAGTGTTTAATTTAGGTAATTTTATAAATTAAAAAATTTAATAGAAGGATTTCATTATGTAGTATTTATTAATTTAATTTTATAATTTAAAATATTCAATGGACTTGATTTGGACGAGAGTTTTTTTTTTTTTTTTTTTTGGATGGAAGAAAAAAAACCATGAAACATAATTAGAAAAAAGTGTATCTTTTTTTCTCTTTTAAAAAGGGCAGGAAAATACTGAAAAAAGAAACTTTATTTATTTTTATCCCGATCCACATATTTTAAATCTTTCTAATTTAGAGTGAGAATAGCGGAAAAAAAAAAGTGAAAACTTCACTTATTTTTATTGAATTATTTAAATATCTCGAAATAATTAGGATCACATGCTATTGGACAATGAATAATATATTTTTATTTCCTCTAAAATTTTGTCCTTTTATGATAAAAAAATATTTTCTTTCTCTTGTTGTACTTAAATATAAGTGTAAAAAAAAACCTTGGAAAGAAAAATTGACTATTCCTTATTATTTTTCTCAATTATTTTCTTTCCTCCATTATTGTTTTTCTGTCCTCTCTAAATTACACGATTAAATTTTTAGAATTCTTTTTTATTTTCAAAACCGTGGCATTGGATGAGGTTGGATAGATTGGATTCACATTTCATATTGGTGGCAGACTGACAGTAGCTTTCAACACTAAAAGCAGCCAAGCTTTTCAATAATTCTTTATTATTAATCAGTTCTTATAAGTTATTCACTATCCACGTTTAGTTTAATTAATTATATAATCACCACTGCCATTAAAATTGCCATTAATCTTTCTTTTTAAGCACAACTATTAAATTCTCTCTAACGGTTTTCTTTCCTATTGGTCTCTCCCTCCATTTCTGCAACTCCCTGTGATCTCTCACTCTCCCTCTCTCTCAACTCTCACCTTCAAAGCTTCGGCTTCATTTTTTTATCTTCCTTTTCAATTTTGTTTCCCTGAAATATAACATTTTGAAGTCATGAAATATTCACAGACCATGGCGTCTTGCTCAAAGCACCAACCGGAGGTTTGTTTCAATGTCTTTTTTTCTCTCCATTTTGGTTAATTTTATTTAGATTAGGTTTTGCTTAGCTCTATTTTACTAAGAGATAAGTTGGGCAGAGCAAAAGTTGGGCTGAAACCTGTTGTTGTTTGGGTTGTTCGTCACTACAGCTGTTTTGGCCCAGAGTAGTTATTCGTAAATTGCTCAATATCACTGCCAAAGATTCTGATTACAGCGCCGATACCGACTCCGATTATGATGATGACGACGACATTGCTTCTCTTTGTGATACCCAAGGTAACTCTACTTCATTATAAATCTTGAAAGTGAGAAAAAAAAGTTATATATTTGTTCATTTATGAAGAAGGTTTTCTAATTTGTAGAATTTTCTCATTTGGGGAGAGAATCGCGGTTTAAAAGTAACAGAGGAGAGGATGTTCAGGGTAATTCTACCAATGGTAATGTTTATTATTCTATGATTTTAGTGTTCGTGGGATTCAATTTGGTGTATTGTTGCATCAAAATGCGATCTAATCCTATCTTAGGATTTGTGAAGAAGATAGGTCAATCATTAATAATTATGTTTCCTTTCTTATATAAGAGCTGGCACATTTTGTTGAAAATGGGAAATGAGGCGAGCTATAAGTTGACCAAGTTAATGAAGTTAGGTGCCAATACATTATCACTACTTTGTTTACGTAGTTATTGATTTGTTCACACCTGGATAGATAATCTTTTAATGGTTTGTTTTGGTTGGCAATTGACAACTAGTTGCTTTTATTTTAATCTTAAATATGAATATATTTTAGAAATTTAATTGTTATTAGGGGACACTCCTCACGAATGCTGAATCATTCTATCACACTGTCAGTTGACAAAATAAGTTTTCTTTTTTGCTCATGACTCCACTTTAATCTATCAGATTGGTTTTCCGAGTTCTTAAAAAAATAAAAATAATTAAAGAATTTATCTATTCTTGGCTGCTTTTGAATTGCATGATCAGAAGTTTCATCATATGGTGTTGCACCTTTTAATTGAGCTATTTCTTCTTTGTTTTTCACACTTCAGATGCTCTTCCAAGGTTAAGGAGACGAAAATCAGAAACTTTTAGGACACAGTATATAAATAACAAGGAACTAAGGTCTAGTGCTCATCCTTATTATCCTGAGAATCAACATATGCTTAAAGTATAATTTTATTGGTTCTGTTAATTGCAGTTCTATCAGTTTTTGTCGGCTTGAAATCTCTTCCCTTTTTGTCTCCGTCTTCCCTGTGTAGATATTTTCAAATCTCAATTACGAATGTCTAAAACTTGTTGAACTTCTCTCCTGTAGAATATGTGTTGGTACATGGAATGTGGGAGGAAAACTTCCACCTGATGACTTAGATATTGATGATTGGATTGATACTGATGAACCTGCTGACATTTATGTGTTTGGGTAAGTGTTCTTCTGAATCATCTTTTTTTTTTCCATTGTGGAGATACATTTATAACTGATATTCTGTCAGTGTCATATAATAAGAGATTAATTTTATTCCAAACTTTACTGTTTTAGCTTCTTGACTGGACTCCAGCAATTGTGCTTACTTTTTATTTCTCTAACAGAATGCATAATCTGTCTTCCAGTTTTGTTATTCTAAACTGTTCTGAAGCTTTCTCTTTATTGGTTTGAATCTTTTGTGCATCTCAAGAAATTCACTTGAGAAATGTTATATAAATGCTTCACTTTTGTAGTCTTCAGGAGATTGTACCATTGAATGCTGGGAATATATTTGGAGCTGAAGATAACCGCCCGGTTCCACGGTGGGAAAACATTATTCGTGATACACTGAATAGAATTCGACCTACAAAGACTAAAATTAAATGCTATAGTGATCCCCCATCTCCATCAAAATTTAAACCGTCTGATGATGTGCCAGATATTGAAGAGGAGATATTACTTGAAAGTGATAGTGATATTGGAGAGGAAATTCATCCTTTCGATGAAGAATCCAATGTCTTGGATGAAGCCAAAGATAGTCTAGTCAATGATAGTAGTAAATTAGGTGTCTCAATACAACAGGATTTGGAGAGGCAATTTTCTTCTCCAAAGAGATTAGATCGATTAAATTGCTTGCGGACAGAAGATTCTGCTGGAGATGTAGAAGTACTGGCAGTCCAAAACAACCGCAAGCTAACCAAAATGCTAAGTGGCACTGAAAGGATTGGTTTGAGCTGGCCAGAGCCCCAGTTAGACCTTCTGTCTCAGCATGTGTTACAGAGACCAACTTCATTCAAATCAGTTAAATCTTTGAAAGCAAGCAAGTCTTTTGCAGCACATAATTCTTTCAAGTCAGTCACAAATGAAATGCAATCAGAATTGATTTTGCTTGCGGACCTTGACCTTGAAGCTCTTATGAAAAGGAAACGAAGATCATCATATGTAAGAATAGTAAGCAAGCAGATGGTTGGAATTTTCCTTACAATTTGGGTTCGTCGGAGCTTGCGTAAGCATATTCAAAACTTAAAGGTGTCTACTGTTGGTGTTGGTGTCATGGGCTACATTGGTAACAAGGTCTGCCTTATTACATTTTTATGCTAGTTTTGAATTTTTTTTTTATTTTTTATCTTCTTCCTTTTAATATTATTATTATTTTTTTTATTTTGAGCATTCCATTGGACCAACTAGCCAAACTTTGACAATGTTGCAAAGCATATATTGCCACATTGATATTATTAAGTCCATAAGGCCAAACTGGAAACCTTTCTTTCTTGATCTGATGGTTATGTTATTGCATTATTTTGGCCTGGGATAAGTGCTTGCATTCTTTTATTAAATTTTCTTCCTTTTCATGTATTTACATCTCTAAAAAAATTCTCTCTTTTTTTTGGCGATAATTTGTGTGAGTGTGTTGCATCACATTTGAGTACGAACTTGTGCCTTTACTACCTATTACTTCAATTTGGAAGCTTCTAATGGGTCCCAGTATGACCCAAATTCTGAAACGACAAGGATACTTAAGATTCTATATCTAATTCACATTCAGGGTACTCCTTAGCTTGGGCTTGTGATAATATTACATGTTGTGCTGGCTAGCTAGACCCCAAAAATTTGCTAATCGTATGTTAATCTGAAGCATGCTGGCCTGGAGTTGCACTTGGTACTGCTTGTAGTCATCACATGTCCTAGCTTGACTCACCTATATAGCTGATTACCAGATTTTGCATGCGCTACCCTACAATTAGTATTCCTACACAGTTGCAGCATCATCCTATTAGCATTTTCATGTGTACTAAGAACTGTAGTGTAAAAGTAATGCCAATGAATGAAAATGGCGGAATTCTATTTCGATATATTATCATCATCTTTCAATTGCTGGGAATAAAAAAACGTATGGTGGTGGAAATTGGTGCCTTCATAGCATAATTTATTTTGGGCAACAACCTTGGTTTATTTTCAGAGAATGCCTCAGTATGAACTTCATAATATTTACAAAAGCCAGCTGATGTGTATGTCTCAGCTATTTTGAATAATCTTATTAGAACTTGCATTATTGTTTTTAGAGAGAATTTTTTGGAAATACAAATATAGGTCTTGTTCATGTAAAGAGAAATGCTTCATCATTCTTGCTTCCAGTGCCTCATATTTGACATCATGCAGGCAAACTAGTGCCCAAAGTTGGAAGTTTCTTTTAGTAATGGTATTTTTGTCATTTCATTTTCAAATGCATAAGGACTTAATCTTTTGGTATACTTCTTCCAGGGATCAATATCAGTCAGTATGTCCATATATCAGACACTTTTCTGTTTTGTATGCACTCACCTGACATCAGGTGAGAAAGATGGAGATGAACTCAAAAGGAATGCTGATGTGCATGAAATACACAGAAGAACTCAATTTCGCACGATTTCTGGAACTGGGCTTCCAAAAAGCATCCTTGATCATGAGTGAGTATGCAACATCTATATAAGACACGGAGAACAGGTTTCTTTAGGGCTGTTTAAAATCTAACATCCGGCACACCATTATAATTCTTCAATTTTGCATTTGTGAATTTTCTTGAAATTTTTTGTTTACAAGTTATTTTAGTACTTAAATAACTGAATATGAAAAGAGAATAAACTGGCTTGTTATATGTATTATTTGGAGAAATTAATTAAATGGAGATGAATTAGGCCCTCAGACATAGAGTGGGGGAAGCACAGATCAGGGGGCCATTTATTGGTGAGTCCTGTTATAATAGCCCGTAGAGCTTTCATATTTATGGGTGTTGTCAAATACCCAAAATAAATTCATAATCATGTTTTCTCAGGGTTGAGAATGTTCAAGATTGATCATGTGAGAGCAATACTGCTTTTCATACATCATATTATCTTATTTTGACATCATATATGGAGATTCATGGCTGTGGAAAGCTGTTTGATACCTGGAACACCTCATAATGCGTGAGAGCATAAAGTACATGCATATCCGCGTATGGTAGAATCTGTGAGTATAAGGCATGCACGGAACGGATAGTCATGCCTACGGGCAGAATTCACTTCAATGGCCTTTCTGTGAGATGAGGTGTTTGACATAGCATTTAACTTAATAATTTTTGTGGTGTTCTTTCCATGATTCTGCTGACAATTTGCATAAGAAGCAGAGAGTAAAATATGCAAAGAGTATGGCATGTCAATTGACCTAGAAATCAAAGTATATTTTTGCATGTTTTCTTTGCAAAAAGGAATAATTAAAAATTATTGCTTGGTAAAATCTTTTCTGGTTACTTATAATTCCTGTGATTGTCTAGTATTGAAAATGATTTTTCTGAAAAGGACACGCTTAAACACAGTTTGTATATTTGTTGAATTTTGAGAAACATGTAAGTACGTGCTTTTCTGGTTGATAAGTGATCTTCAGGAATCCTGGCTCTTGTTTTTTTTTTTGGGGGGGGGGGGGGGGGGGGGGTGACCGGTTGTGTGTTTTTTTGGGTGCCCAGTGGTGGTTGTGCGTGGGTATTT
>CANUEP010215068.1:0-40157 GCA_947857235.1 Jatropha podagrica | reverse complement strand
CTATATTAGATGAAAATGGTGACACCATCCAAGATGCAGTGTCAACATTAATATTAACCATTTCATTGCATTTTATAGGAGACCCATCATTATTAAAAGATAAAAATGCTGAATTATTAAGTAATTTAAAATGTAAAAAATTAAGCCATTTTCAATCTTATAAAACCACTTTCTTAACTAGATTAATGTTAAGAGAGGATTCTAACCAAGCCTTCTGGAAAGAGAAGTTCCTGGCGGGACTTCCTTTTTTCTTGGGGGAAAAGGTTAGGAATTATATAAAACAACAATATGAAAATCCAATTCCATATAATAATTTAACATATGGTCAATTAGTAAGTATGGTCCAGAGAGAAGGACTACAAATTTGTCAAGACTTAAAATTACAGAGAACTTTAAAATATGAATTGAATAAGACTAAACAAGAACTTTGTATATTCTGTAAACAATTTGATTATGGTATGACAGTAAATAAAGATTGTAATGGAGAATGTTCAAAACCTAGATATAAAAAACATTATAAAAAGAAAAACTATTATAAAAGAATATAATATAAAACCTAGTAAAGATCAGTTTTATGTAAGAAAAAAGAAGAATTGTAAACCATATAAAAAATATAAACAGAAGAAACCATTAACTGAAAAGCAAGATAAAAAATCATATAAATATTTAACTTGTTACAATTGTGGTAAAAAAGGTCACACAGCTAGTTTTAGCACCTCTCTCTCCTCTCTCCCTTCTCTCTCTATTATTCAAGATTGTAAGAAGTTCGAAGTTAAGAAAGATCTAAGTAAAAGATCTATATGCTAAATCATTGTAAGTTCTTTTGTAAGTTCATTTTCATTTTTAAATTTTAATCTTGTAATTTTATATTGTATTTAAATAAAAGTTGTTTCTTTGCTTTTATATCAACTGTTACTTCAGTAAGCCCGTGTTGACGGCAACTTTCTCTTCTCCCTTCTCACTCTGACTTAACTCTGGGGATCCCAGGTTAAGGTTGTAGGAACCCTAAACCTTAAAATTGGAAACTAAAATCTAAACCGTACTTGTTCATGCATTTTATTTGCTTAAATCTATACAGTGTTTGTTTATACAATACTTGTTTAAATTATTTAAGCATTTAAGGATAAGTATATAGGCTGGAAACTCGGGGTGCATTGCTACTGGCGAGAAGCCCAGATTATCAATTTACTGGGGTACCCGACGTAGACAACGCCACGTACTTATCTGTATATGCAATAATAATAATAATAATAATAATAATAATTAAAATTTGAATTATATTTCTTTGTTTAAATTTCTGTATGTTATTCTGATTTGTTTGTGTGTTAAACGGTCCATTGATTTTTAATTATTATTATCATTACTAAAATTTGAATTATCACTTGAATAGATTCGAAAAGTGAATTAAGTGCACTAAAGGAAAATTCATATAACTAGAAGCAGATGGATCATTTGACCCTATTTGAAGACTAGAAGGAGACATGGCTAAGGGAATGTCTTGCAATTGCCCCTCAAGGCTGCTAGATGAACCACCAAACTGAAGAGTAATGGGATTTAGTGACCTGGAGTTACTTTCGAACATCAAATTATAGAGGGGAATGATCAATAAAAGCTAATAAAGCTAGAGCACTAGGAAGATTTGGATGAGAGAAAGATTGTCACACCTTACCCTATTGTAAGACGTGGCATGTTGCCCAGAATATGCTTATTTAGCACTTATTTTGCATAAGAACTTAATAAACATACTACAATGGACTTGAACAAAATATTTTCAAAAACACATATTTATTAGTTAATTTATTTTCAAAAAACATTACTTAGAAGCATGGCCAATATATATATATATATATAAGGAAAGGTACTTATAACATCATAAATTTCTATTTTACAATTAGGCATATTCATTCATCACAAATGGTTTCATAACCCATAAGACCAATTGAAATGTAATTTCACACTAGATTAATCCCATTTTCTTATACAAGTAACAATAAGAGTAAGTTACTTTAAGTAGTATTATATATATATATCTTGCACCATATATACTAGCATTGAGAGTTTACATAAATTTTAATTACACATGTCTGCTTATATACATATGAGTTCACTACTAGGTTTTCTTTGCCCCACCAGGGAAAGAGTAGAAATGTTTTGTTAATTTTTTTACACATCATACAAAATTACAAAAAGAAACAATATACACAATAGCTACAGTAGTAGCTCCTTTATCTATATTAAACAAAAAGGAATCCTGCAACTGGCAGGGCTCACTCACCTACTTTATCCTTTTCTTTCCCTACGATAGTACAGAAAATATTATCGCTAAGCAAATTACTTGGTGCATATAAATTTGTATAAAATTAAGTGTAAATTGACATTTTTGTACACTAACCATAACAATAAATAAAGCTTGAGATAAAAATCATTTTAATTTAGTCTTTCTTGAAAATCAATCTTTCTTTTAACTCAATAAAAAGTTTAATAAGAATGTATATTAATAATAATGATAGAAATATTTGTTCAAAATCAATAATTATCTTTGTTTGAAAATGATCATAAACCATCATAATTATTTCAAACACACCAATTCAAGAATTTTGACACTATCCAATTTAGTCTCAGCAACTTAAATAAACTCAATCTCAAGGGCTATCAGTGTCCTATGAGCTCATTAGATAAAATTATCTTAATCTCAATCTGTGATTTATATCTCAACAGAAGAAGGACAATCTTAACCTCATCTAGGAAGGAATAATATCATTGCGATTTCATTTGCAATATCATCATTTTCATATGCATATCAATCCGAAAATCAACTTCAAAAATGAATAATATCGATAAGATAATAGCCATGTTTATAAAATGCTGCGAGACTTTAGATCTTTTCATTTATTAAACATAATTAAAAACAAAGCGGGCAACAAACCATTTTCATAAATACTGCTAAAACATTCATTTACGGGCAACCCTCATACTATAAATAATAATTGGCTAACATCCTCCTTTTTCATATAAACGAACTTTCAATTTAACTTTAAGAATCATTAAATCATAAGAAATCAAATCATATTTCTTTTCTTTTAAAATCCATAAAATCTTCATTTTAATATTTCTTTTTATTCACAAATCATTTTATGGATTTGGAATGTGATATTAAATACGTTTTGGTTTTAAACAAAGCAAGAAAAGGGTAATGCACTAGCTTAAATTGGAAGGCTCTCCTAGCCTTTCTCCTCTATATATTGACTCGTCTTTCAAGGCTCTCCTCTCAGAAACTGTAGCGTGAAATTAATATTCATATTAATTCCATGCTACATATTAGACATACACATACTATCATAGGAATTTAAATTAAGTATTAAAATGTAGTATTCATACTTTTCCTTTAATTTCTATATACTTGACCAAGTACCATTTGTCTTTATTTTAGGCATGAACTATTCATTTCTAATACTAAATCTCATTCTAGTATCATAAAAATAATAGAACTTAATAACATATAAAAAATATGCTAAACTCTTTACAAACTAATGGAATAAAAGGTTTTCATTATATGAGTAACCTGCCTTTCTTTGGCTATATCTCTAGTCCCTCAACTCTATTTATCCTAAAATTTTTACAGTGTCTTCATCACATCTCAGGCTACTTTCATATAAAATTTCATGAATTTTAGAGCACATTTGCATAGCTAAATAGCCTAAACACAATACCTAATTTTCAATCAGCCTTTCAACTAAGCAGCCTGCATTCATTTAATTATAAGTCCATTTCTCCTCATCCATCGCCTTAGAAATTTTACCATAACCTTTTTAATATCTTAACATAGTTTTTTTTATAAAATTTTGATAATTTCTAGAGTTCATTTACCTATTTAACTAATTCAATCATTAAGGCTAAATCCCAGACAGGTCAATAGTATTAAACTCAAAAGTAGTTTAAGGCTTCTCCTATTTGATTTCTCATTCAAAGCTTCCATTAATCATTAAATTTAATCCCATATTCTTCTTTAGTTCACCATATACTATCATTAAACTATATAGCCATCCATTGCAAATCATTCCCCTAAAAAAAGCTACACAACTTAGCCGAACCACCAACACCACCAAACCAAAAAAATTTTTTTCCCTAATTCTAAGCATAAGTTCACCATTAGACCAAATAAAAAAACTTATTATCCTCTTCAATTTTAATTAAAATCACTTAATCACAAATCCCTGAATTACGTAGTCAATATTAAAATTTAATTTACTAAAACCTTATATTTCTATGAATAAAACCATATAGTAATGAATTATAAGAAAAGTCACTGAACTTTCTAACTTCTGTGCTTGGTTTTCTTCTTCAATCAAGCTCTCCTTACCTTTCTTAGTGCTTGGCTAAATATGAAGAAGAAGAAGAAGAAGAAGAAGAAGAAAGAAGCTTTTGTTAGAGAATGGTAAAGGACGAATAAAGCTTGACCAAATTTATAGCAAAAGGAGAAGAGGTGGGATTTGTCCTATAGTGTTTCTATAGTTAATAACCTAAGTTTCTTTACATTTTCCTTTCATGTCCCACCTTAGCCATAATTCAATTTATCTTAATTGTTTTCTCTCTATTTTTTTAATTTCCTTACCTTTAATTATTCCTTAAGTATTAACAATTTAATTATACTAATTAAATCCTTAATCAACACTTTAATCATTTAAACATTAATTGTTTTAAGTATCAATTCAAAATACTTGATTTTAGGAGCTTCACATTCTAGCTTCCCATCACTATGACTTAAGCTCACTTAACCTTATTCCAATTCAGTTCTCATGACATAATTTAACTTTAATTCACATTATAACTTCTAATAAATAATCCTACATAATAAAACTAAGGTAATCCTAACTGTTTTGACTATCTAGATAATATTAATTAACAAGATAACTAGAATTCTAGAACTACTAGATTAAGGGCATTACAAGGCTGTTTTTGACTTCTTAAAAGGATGGCTAGATGAACCACTGAGTTAGGTATCAAGTCACCAACATTAGCAGAAAGAGTCAAAAACCCACTAAGATGTAAGAAAGAAACAATAACAACACACTTTGGGTTCTTTAACTCAAACAATAGAACATTCATCCTCAAAAAGAAATTCCACATCCTCCAAAGGATCTCTAATGCCAATCGGAATGGCATCCATCCAAAGGAAATAATATAGTAAAAGATAGTATAATAAATGAGAAGAATAAATGATACATTAGGATAGTACGACCCCTGGATCGACAACCTCTGATTTAATTAGGTGTAGTTGGTCAGTTCGTAGATCACCTATGCAAAGACCAGACCATAATGCCCTATTCTTTTTTGGGTGTTCTTCTCTATCAATACATTCCCAAAGATGCAAAACACGAGCTTAAGAAACTTACATAATGAATGACTCAACGATTTGTAAATCCACCAGGGGCTAACAAACTTTAGATGAGCTTCTTATTTGATGGCCTAAGCATAGTCACGCATCTTTTCCATAATGGCATCCCTAAAAGTTTGACCAAAACATCCCCACACTGATTGATCATTTATTGATGGTCTAAAGGATTATACTTTACCACATATAACCATTCAAATTTTAAAATCTCCTATGCCCTCCAAATTCAAGAATTGAGGGATCAATAATAATAGAGGGGTCATCAATTTAGGTCTTATACTAGTACTATAAAACAAGCCTAAGCCCGTGAACAACCTGTTATTTGTTTGAATATAGGCAAAAAATTTGAGACCCATTGTTATTTATCAAAGCACGTGCAGGCCAGACCGGACAAATCCACGTGCCTGCTTTAGAACAATATGTATGTATATATCATAAAAATTTAAAATAAAAGGAGGAATAACAATTCAAAATTTATATAGACCGACTAAGAGAGCTTGCTTCCTTCTTTTTTCTGCTTTCGAGCTCTTTGAGTGGACATACAAAACCATTAAAATTCAAGAAAGTAGTAAAGTTAAAAAAAAAAAAGGGATGGACCCTTAAAACAGACATGTTCGGGACTGTTCACGAGCCCATGCGGGTTGGGCTAGGCTTGAATGTTAGAGGCCCATTTCTTAATGAGCTTTTTTATCTCAACCCATTTTGGGATCGAGTTTGTGTAGGTCGAATAGCCTGTTTTGACAATGCTAGATTATACTACCATTTACCTTCAGCCAATAATTAATCCTACATAATAATAGAGGGATCCAAAATGAGGGAATTCCAAAGCACTTAGGTCAGTGGGATGTGGTTGGAGCTATATAGTTCGGCCACCATTTATCAAAAATAGCTATAGTGGATGGATGATACTCAAATGATAAGCCAGTAGAAGATAATGGAAACAATATTTCCTCTAGAAATTTAGTATGGCTATAGGTAAGGAAGTTCAAGCTCAGTGAGGTATGAGTATAGATTGACGGAGGCCGAATTGACTAGCTGCGAGTTTGGATGATGAGCTTCCACCCTATAACAACTGTAAGCACCTTTCTTAAAAGATACACCATGTATGAGATCCTATTGAGTATGGGCGATCGACCAACTAGCCCACCATTCAGAAAGAGCACCCAAACTGGGAATAGGATCCTTATATAAAGGGTCAATCTTCAACCAAGAAGGACTGAATTCAACAGCCTAAAAAGGGGAAAAAAAAGTGGTTGTCACTACAAGGTGTAATCAGGAAGAATTTAAAACTTAAGAAAGCTTTCTCCTAATTTGCCTCTCCTTCATAGACCACAAAACTCATAGTCCACTGACCATAAATGCATACGTTTGCAGTCAGCCAATTGGTCCTGATGGCCAATTATGGGAAGTATGCCTTGAGGCATAGTTGGAGTATTCACCCCATACGGGTGACTAGAGTTCTCTAAATCCATCAGGGAATATGTTGTATAGACTTTGATACAGACATGCAATGGTGCTTTGGCCAAGAACTAGATGCTCCTATTGAGATAAGGAGACCACTAGTTTAAGATAAGATTTCATGATCTCACTTGAGGGATGCAGAACAAAAACTTGCATAATCAATAGAGAAGGAAAGTTATGTGGTCTCCTTCATCTAGGCTAGACATTTCCTTTTTATAGGTAAGGACAAATTTACTATAGGCCATGACATTCTTATCGAAGGAGAATTTGATATGAGGATTGATCAAAGAGCAAGGAGTAACTTCTTTACCAACAATTGATAGGCGAAATAGAGCAACTGAGTCTAGGAGGCTGATAGTCATTGGGGTGAATTTAAACATAAATACATTGGCTATTTTGGATAAAAAAAAGAGGGGCTGGAAGAAGAATTGATTTATTAATAGGAACTTCGCATTGGGAAAAATGAATGACTTCATAAATGTCGATGGCCTTCCAGTGTTCACCAAACTTCTTATCATATTAGCAAACCATTCCAAATGCATCTGGAAAACCTTAGATAAATGCATCATTCTTTATGAGAAAAGGAAATGAGGAACTTCAAGAAAATAAAGGATGATGGACAGCATTCGGATATGGATTCTTCAAATAAGGACAAATAATTTAAGAGAAATTGTTCAGATCGATATAGATTACATGATTCGTGATAAAATAAAGGTTATATTTCCATTTGGTTAGCGAGAGCTTCACAAGATTCTGGATATAAATTATTAAAATGCATGATTGGATGATTACCTATGATGAAAAGTCGAAGCAATAAAAAAAGTGGGAAGGGCAATGTCATTTTAAAGGATGAAAAATGACAAATTGATTCCCCTTGCAGCTTTTTATAGGACTATAATGAGACTAGGGAGCAAAATGATAAATGGTCGGTTATGAATACACAAGGGTTCCCGTGCCGACTTGATGAACCTATGTGCAAGGGGCATTATGGACACCGGGCAAAACTAGGCCCAAAATAGATATCTATGGGCAAAAGCTTGAGAGTGAATATATAGTGTAAGTAGAGCCAAGAGGGTCATTTGAGCCTAAAACCCATAAAATGTAATTATTGAATATGTATAAGACATTTTTTTGTCTTTTTAGCTTTTCTAGAAGGTGTGCATTACTTACAAGACACCCATAAGACTCCTATAAAAAGGGAAAAGATAGTGTTGTAATAAGACATGCAAATCGATATAAATAAACTTGCTTGCTCATGCATTCAAGTCACTTGCATCCCCATTTATTTTCCAATCCCCTAATTTCTTATATTCCTCTTATGTTTCTCTTCTCTTTGCTTTTCCACTCTTGAACTCTTCTTATTCTCATCTCCTTTTTTAGACTAAATAGGCCCTAACCCATTTGTTCATCCATCTTAAGGCACTCTTGATAGATACAGAACAAACCACAACTAATTTTGATTTGAACAAAAATGTAAGGGTCTTGACTTGAGTCACACAATTAGGATATTATTCAAATAAAACAACTCAATAACAAACTACATTGAAATTCAAAAGTAAAACATAAAAACAAAATCAAAAATGCAGCCAAAATGTATTTGAACATAAAGATTCTATGTTCAAACTTAAATTTTAGCTAGTGGACTAGATGAACATCCAAACCATGAAAAGGTCTAAATATACCTAACAAATAACTCATAGGCCACTATCCTCAACAGAAAAGTAAGATAGTCCATCATAAATATAAATTCTTATTTCAAACCCTTTTTTGACATTGGATAAATGATCTCACATGTACAACAACCCTACACTTGCAAAATTAAATAATACAACAACAACAAAAGGAATATTCCAAACTGTATGAGTAAAATAAGGTAGATAGAGGTGTAGAAAATCTAAGAATAGGAAGTTAGAGCAGATTAGGAGAATAACATAAGAGAGAGAGAGAGAGAGAGAGGAGAATTTGATTGTATTACTGAATTGTATGTTCCTAGCTCTAATGAGATGTATAAATATAGGAAATAAGAGAATAAAGGACAATAGCTGTCACACTAGCTGCGTCTTGTACTAGAGAAATATTCTAACTAACTATTTTTATTTCTTAGCTGTATTATTTCCTAAGTATATCTCTAACCTTTCTCTTCTATGTAACAATACCCCCTCTTTGACTGCATTCTTGACCCTAAGAATGAAAAAACTCAGGAAATTACTATTTTATGAAAGAGTTGTCTTCCCAAGTACCATCTATAGGAGATAGGTTCATCCACTTAATCAATAGTTGCCGAACATAAAAGTCTCTTATTGAAATGGTGCAAGTATTGAGCACTTTTTCAAATGTAATGAAAAATGCCCCATCAATTGGCTTAGGCAGCTTTAAGGTGGGACAAGCACTGTCCCCAATCTTTTTCTTAAGTAGAGAAACATGGAACACAGGTTGTATCATGCAATTAGGTAGTAACTTGAGCTTATAAGCTACCTTACCAATTTGGTCAACTATCTGAAATGGTCCATAATACTTTGCTTTGAGTTTGATAAATCTTCTAAGGGCTAGAGTAGCTTGCATACAGGGATAAATTTTGAGGTAAACTCAGTCCTTTATTGGAAATTCCCTATCTATTATGCGTGTCAGCATACTGTTTCATTTTATTCTTAGAGGCAGCCAATTGTTAGATAGTGAGTCATGGCTTCTCTAGCTTAAAGAAAATCTTCTACTAATGCTATTACAGTAGAAGTTGAAGAGAGGTTGGTAGAGTATGGATACACCCATAGAGGGCTTGAAAGGGACTCGTATTAATGGCATTATGGTGAGTGGTACTATACCAATATTCAGCTAGACTGAGCCACTTGGTCCACTAGTTTTTCCTTTGAAAAGTCATACACCTCAGATATGATTCAATGTATCTATTAAGCCTCTCAATTTGGCCATTAGTCTAGGGGTGGTATGCAGAGCTAAACTATAGCTATGAAGCTAGTAGTTTCATGAGCTCTTTCCAAAAGCTACTAGTAAATATCTTGTCTATATCAAAGACTATTGTTGCATGCATGCCATGAAGCTTAAATAAATGATTTAGAATATACTATGATTGTCTGTGTCAATCAAGATCATGCTTGTCTTGCCACGAAACTGACCCTTCAGTTTCAGTGTATTATCACTAAGCGCCTCATCTACAACGATAGGCTATGTTCTCTAATGTCTCCTCTAGAGTTTCATTTTCAAGATCCTGCATTTCATGCCATTCTTCCTCTTTTCAACTCTCTTTCTTGAGATTGTATTACCTTAATTTCTTAGATGCATATTGGTGACTTTGGAAATATTTGTCACCGCACTTGCAGCATGTGCTAGGTGGTCTTTTTTGAAAAGGAATGGATTATTTTATTTATGTGTTGGGTGGAAATGGGCTGGTTGTTTTAGGATCTTTGCTGGTCTTGGATGTGTTAGGTGGAGAGTTTATGGGTATATTAAGTAGTCTAGTATGACTATAGGTTGAAGGGTTCCAATGTTTACAAGTGGAGTTTGGTTTAGGTTTCAGTTTGGTAGTTGCTAAATGTAACTCTTGCAACCTTGCATGCTCAATAGCATTGTATGGTATGAGGGTTTAAACATTTTGACAATTGATCTTATTTCATCCTTATTTTCCAATGAAGTAGGAGATATAATATGATTCAAGGTGAAGGAGGTAGACTTTTCCATTCTCAGTTTAAGAGACTCAAATCTGTCTTGATAATCATTGACAATGTCAATTTTCTTTAGGTTTTGTATTTTCTCCACACAACATTTTCTTCTTTTTTATCCTTGAATCTTTGGCAAATAGCCTTAGCAAAATCTTTCCATATTAAGGCCTCTCTTCCCTTGCTCCAATTAAGGAACCAAAGCTCAGCTCTACCCTGCAAGAACAAATTTGCTAGTGCTACCCTCCTATTATTGAGTTTCTCAAAAATTTGAAAATATTTTCTACACTTGCTAACCCAAGTTTTTGCATCTAACCCCTCAAAACTAGGAAAATAACACTTAGGGAGTAGCTCATTAAAACAAGTTCTCCCCTATAGTTCACTCATTCAGTGCTCTACCCCTTAGATTATTTAGGATCCCTTCATCAGTTTTAGGGGATTCATGGTTTGTGTTTAAGTGTTCCCTACCTCTGCTACTATCAGGTTGTGAGAAAGGATCTCTAGAAGAAAAAGAGGTAGAGAATGATGGATTACCTTGGATCAACTTAGCTAGGTAAGCCACTGATTTCTAGTTCTCTTGCTTAAACTCTTCATAAGATGCTCGTGTTTTCCTTTATTCCAGCCTCATACAGTTTTGCTCTTGTAATAATATCTCCACTATAATGTGATGTTCCTTCAACTAAGATTTAATAGATCCAAGCCTGGAATACATTTGCTCCTCTAGTTTGGAGTCGAGAGAGTGGAGCTGGTCTTCCAGCTTTTTCCAAGGATAAATGAATGCCCTCAGATGAGGGTCCCTTGTTTTTCTTAGTGGCAATGGAAATACTCATGGATTCCAGCAACCATGGTTGCTTTGATACCGGATATTAGGAATATTCCTAACTATATGAGTAAAATAGGGTAGACAGAGGTGTAGTAAATATGAGAATAGAAAGAGAAGAAAAGAATTGTAACAGAAGAGAGAGAGAGAGAGAGAAGAGAATTTGATTGTATTATTGGATTGCATGCTCCGGCCTCTAATGAGATGTATACATATAGGAGAAAAGAGAATAAGGGACAACAGCTATCACACCAATTTTGTCTAATACGGTAAGAATATTCTAACTAATTATTTTTGTTTCTTAGCTATATTAATTTCTAAGTACATTTCTACCATTTCTCTTATATGTAACATGAGTTTGTGATAAAAGTTTCAAATTTTCTAGTGTTAACTTGTCCATGTGAATTTTGATTGATTTTGTAGCAGAGATTAGCACCATATCGTATGAGAATCTTTAATAAACTTGAGTTGAGACCACATCACGTTCAACCCTGCTACTCCAACCGTATGCAACTTCCCTGGACAGCCACCTAATATGCCCATAAGCAACGATAAGTGAAACCATCATCCTCTTAAGGTTTTGCTGATTTCTGTATAGTATGAGCTCCTCAAGTCTTTGGAGGAATTCTGCAGAACATTTTCTCACATAACGACCACTCAAACCTATCCATCTGATTTAGGAATCAGGTGTGAAAATCTAGTGGATTATAAATTTCTGATTGCATTTTATTGCCAATATATGATGTAGAATGAAACATGAAGAACTCTTATAGGTTAGTAGATTCTTGCAATATTATCTTTATGGGCCCAAAACTAATTCTGAGAAAAATTTCAAATATGAAACTTTTTCCAGAATTAGTTTTAGGCTCAAAAAAATCATATTGCAAAATCTGCTGCCAGCAATATAATGCCGCACGGGCTCATTGACGTTTGGAATGATCCTCAAAGGTGATGCCAGCAGAAGATCCTGTTAATTTTTCCACTGAAGCTGTACAGGTTTAGTTCATTCTACGCATAAGTTGAACACAGAATGTAATAACATGGACCAGCCACGTTGATACTCTCTCTCCCATCAGACTTCATCTTTTTATCTAACACCTTTAAAGTCAAGATACCCCATCATGTTCATCAAGAAAGTACGAGTCCAAGGTGCAAGGTTGATATCCAGCTTCCTTCATGTGACTGACCAGTTTACAAATCACTTCATCTCTCTCTTTTAAATAATAGTTGTTCCTATCTCCGGCCACAAATTCATATCTTGTATTTCTCACTTCAATCCAACTTTGAGCTGCCTCTTTCTTCAAACCTCTATTCCCCATAACCCTCCTCACTCTATCAGCGTCACTCCATTTATTAGCCGTAGCATAAATATTTGATAACATGGTATATCTTCCAGTATTCGTAGGTTCCAACCGAAATAAAGCTCCAGCTGCACGTGCAGCAAGATCCAAGTTTCCATGAAGTTGACACGCCCCCAAAAGTGCACCCCACATTGCAGCATGATCTGACCCATTTGGTGCTTTATCAATTAACTCCATTGCCTCCATCAACCCATTTTTCCTACCTAATAGATCAATCAATATTGTGTAGTGCTCCAATTCTGGGTTCACACCATAATTCTTTTCCATCATATCTAGAATCTTAAGTCCTTCCCGAACCAAACCTGTGTGACTACAAGCGAATAACACCCCAAGAAACGTAATATGATTTGGCATTGTATTTTCTTCCATCATCTTCCTAAAAGTGAGGAGGGATTCCTCTGCATACCCATTTCGAGCAAGTCCCGTTATCATTGAGTTCCATGACACAATATTTTTCACGGGCATCCCCTCAAACAATGTGGTTGATGATTTCATCTCTCCACACTTGCAATACATGTCAATTAAAGCATTTAGTATGTACAAATTACATAAATCACTTCTAGGGCTTCTTCTAAAGATGTGTCCATGAATCTGTTTACCTCTTTGAATAAGTGCTAGATCAGCACAAGCACTTAAAACGGTAACAAAGGTAAAAGAATTTGGCTGTACCCCCTCTTCTTGCATTTGTCCAAAAATATCCAAAGCTTTATAACTGTGTCCATTTTGTGCAAAACCAGCAATCATGCTAGTCCATGAAACTGTGTTCTTAACTGGCATTTCCGTAAAAATATTAAAAGCATCATCCATTCTAGATGCCCGAGCATATGCTGCAATCATTGAAGTCCATGACACAACATCCCTTTCAGGCATTCGACTAAATATAGAATAACATGTACTAGGTTCACCACATTTCCCATACGCATCAATCAAAGCATTGTAAATTATCACATTCAAGTCCAACCCAATAAGTATTGCTGCTCCATGCACCTGACGTAACAATTTTAATGCGCCTAAGCAAGCACAAGAACTAACTACACCAACCACTGTAAACTCATTTAAACATAAACAAATAAAATCTTTTTGCATTCTTTTGAAGGTATTTATCGATTCTCTGTATAATCCATGATGAGCCAAGCCCGAAATTAATGAATTATAGCCAACAAGATCTGGTTCAGGCATTTTATCAAGCAACTGGCGAGCTTTAACGAAGAAACCCACTTTCAAGCATGCAGTGATCATAACGTTCCAGGAACGATTGTTCTTGATGGGAATGTCACTGAAAGCTTTTTCGGCACTCTCAATGGCATTGCATTTGGAGTACATGTCTATCAGACTGTTGCTGACAAAGGTGCTAAAGGTGAGTGCTGTTTTGATGAGATGAGAGTGAAGGGCCATGCCAAGCTTGAGATTTCTGGTTGTGATACATTTTAAAATGATGGATTTATATTGATCAAAAGCTGCGACGATATCCATAAGGATCAATACCATGAATTTGATAATTACACTGAATAGAGTGGGACTAACAAAACATCCTCCCAACTCCTCTGGTTTTCTTTTGCGCCCCACGTCCCTGTGAGAAGCGGGAGGCACAGGTTTTAACAGAGAGAGTTGCTTATAACTTGCGGAGGTGGACAGAAATAGTCAAACCGACCAAATCAGACCGGTCCCGTTTGATTTGATTTTAGAAGGTATTTGGCTTGATTTTTAATTTGTGATAAAACAACAAATTTTACGGTTAAATTTTGTTAACAAAAAATAAAGTAAAATCGTAAAATTAAATAGAATTCAAATGATTTGATTTTATACACAATTTTTAATTTGGTTATATTTTCTTTTAATTTCTTTTATTAAATTTCAACTTATTGGATTTGATTAAATCAAATCAACCTAATCCTAATAACATTATAAAAAAAAGGACATCTATATCAATTCAGCGTGATTTTTTTTTTTTCCAATCCATCTAATTAAATTTAGAAATCAATTTTCAAACTAGATTAGCATTTTTCTCTCTTTTTTTTTTTTTTTTTCTTTTTGATATAGAAAAGAGAGCAAAGCTCTAAGAATACAATTTGAATTTAGGATAAGTTACCCACAAGAATCATGCAACAGCCAAAGACAAAGTCCTGGGAGAGGATCCAAAAGAACATGAATGTGTTTCACTACAGGAACTCATCCTTAAAAAGATAATTAGCACTAAAATTCGCCTCCCTATAAATGTGTTTCACTACAGGAACTCATCCTTGCTGAAGGAGACGCTGGATAGCCAAAACAAGTTGCTAAACAGCTCATGATGTTTCACCTCACCGCGAATAAGCTGAATCACTACTTTATTATCACATTCCACACACAAATACTCAACACCAAGACATAGGAACCGATCACATCCCAAATCTAGAGACAACCTCGAACTCATCTTCCATTGTGATCTCGTAATACCCCTCCCACACAGGCCAAATGATCCAAGACCGATCCATCAATATTTAGCTTAAGAAACGGGAGGAGACCATAAGACTCAATAGAGAGTTACATAGCTGAGTTTTGAACGCTGCTCTTACCAAAGCAACAGCCCTATCAAATTCCTTAGTAGAAGCGAAAATGGAAAACTTCAACCTATGTATAGTAACGTTCTCATTTTTAATCCCAAAAAGAATAGGCCAAGCTATACCCGAAGCATGAATATACTTACTAGTCATGTTTTGAAAAACCCAAGCTTCAAATTCAATATTATCGTCGAAGACGGAGGTGAGAGATGGCACACCAAGCTTATACCACACATGCTTCATATAGCAACAGTCTCTCATCACATGAAAACAAGATTCTGACAGTCCCATACAAATCGAGCAAAGTGATGAATCCGATATATGCCTTTTATGATGCTCAGAATTAGTTAAAATCTTCTGGTACATCAAGAGCCAAAGAAAAACTCTAACACGTTCTGGACTGCGCCAACTCCACATAGATTTCCATTTTTGAACTTGCCTATCATCTTCTCTCTTTGATAGCTAGTTGTAAGCAGTCTTGACCGAGAAAATACCCAGACTCGATAACTTCCAATAGAAAGTAATGAAGAACATCGACATGAGGAGAGCACGACATGACATCAGATAAAGGAAAAAAAAAAGTGAAGAGCATGAACAATAGCACATTGAGCAGTAGAGCAGAAAAATAATGGAATAACAAAAAAAGGAAGAGCTTTATTGCTTTAACGTTTTAATAATAGAGAGAGGCAATCAATTGATGAACGAAGAATTATCATCAATTTCAGAGAAAACTCAGAAGGAAGCTAGAATAGCATTAATGGAGAATCTATATATTGTGTGTTATTTCCTTCCTAAAAATATTACAGATCTATGTACAACTGTTTATATGCAAAGTGTTAACATCTAGTAGAAGGTTCTATACAGTTATTTTGTTATACACCTCAGCCTGGGTCTACATAAATACAGTTGTTTCTATTATGGGATCTAACTAATTGCTTGGGCCTTTGGTTTGGGTATTTGTTTGTTGTGTTGGACTTGGGCAAAGGAACCAAGCCCATCTTGGAGAGAAGGAATGCAAAATTAGGTTAAGGAAGGTTTTTGGAGAGAAGGTCAAATGCAGAAGGGACATAGGTTGTCTGAAGAAAACCTGTCTGGACTTGAGCACGAATGACATGGCAATCGATGTCAATGTGCTTAGTTCGTTCATGAAACACAGGGTTGGCGGCTATGTGATTTGTGGCTTGGTTGTCTCAATAAAGAGTGATCGGGAGGGATATAGAAATCTGGAGATTGTGAAGGAGGAATGAGAGCCACTGAAACTCACAGGTAGCATTTTCCATGCTCCGATATTCGACTTTAGTCGTCGATCTACTCACCACCGATTGTTTCTTTGTTTTCTAGGATACCAAAGAGTCACCGAGAAATACATAGTAACCGCTCAATGATCTCTTAGTAACAGTGCACGCTGCCCAATCGGCGTTGCAGTATGCTTGCAATGTTAGGGAGTTAGAATGGGGGAAAAACAACCCAAAAGAATTTATACCCAGAAGATATCGAAGTAGATGTAGGGCAGCTTTGAGGTGACCGTCACAGGGGGCTTGCATGTACTGACTAAGCTACTGGACAGCGAAGGCTATGTCAAGTCTAGTCATGTTCAAGTAAAGCAATCGACCCACCAAGCGCCTGTAGCGTTCCGGGTCTAGTAAAATAGAACCCATCTCAGGTAATAATTTTGAACCTTGAACAAGCGGGGTTTGGGTTGGTTTAGATTCTTGCATGGCACTATCGTGAATTAAATCTTGAATAAACTTTTGTTGAGATAACAAAATGCCATCACTAGATCATGCAATCTCGATGCCAAGAAAGTATCTAGCTTCCCCTAGGTCTTTGATGGTAAAAAGCTTGTGTAAATGATCTTTGAAGGTGAGAATAAGGCTCCTAGTAGGACCAGTAATTAGAATATCATTTAACATAGGCTAACAAAATCACGAAAGTGTCAGTATGGCCCATGGTGAACAAACAATGGTCATGTTGAGATTGAGAGAAACCATAGTGGATTAGAGCGGTTGTAAGTTCCTTATTCCATTGCCGCCCTGCCTGCTTTAACCCATATAGGGATCTTTTTAATTTATAGTCCTACCCTTCTTTAGCTTTAGAATATCCCTCTGGAGGAATCATATAGATATCCTCATCAATGTATCCATGAAGGTATGCATTGTTAATATCAAGTTGGTAGAGGGACCAATTCTTATCTGCCACTAGAGCGATGATAACCCTGATAGTGACTAATTTTGCCATAGGAGAAAAATTGTCAGTATAATCCAAACCTAGGATTTGGTTGAAGCCCTTAGCAACTAGGCGAGCCTTGTAATGATCAACACTCCCATCAAATTTGAATTTGATCTAGTAGACCCACTTACATCCTATAGGTTTCTTTGATTTAGGTAATGACGTCAAAACCTAAGTATCATTTGCCTCAAGAGCATTAAGCTCATTCTGCATAGCATTTTGCCAATTCACATCTTTCTTTGCATGATAATAGGATGTTGGTTCATGATGTTGTGACATGTTATGTTGAAAAGCAAGATAAAAGACAGAAAATGTGCAGTGTGATGAATGATTTTTGAAAAAATTATTGTGTGAATTTGCAGGTGATGGTATATTATCACTGGAGGTGGCAGAGGCCACAAAATCATTAAGCCAAGTGGGTCGAATGGAGGGTCTGGAACTTCTTCATAAGGGTGAAGGATTAGATGACTGTGGCGGGAAAGGTGAGAATGGGTCAGGTATGTTTTGTGGTATAGTAGGTTCTATGGTTTGTTGTAATAGAGTATCTGTTAAGTGTTGATCTGTATGTGGAACGGATGGTTGGTATTGTGTGTGTTGGTTGTGTGATAATTCGTTATGATGGTTTAGTAGGGTAAAGGTGGGATCTGAGGGAACTAACAAAGTTTGGGTATGTGGAGGTGTGTCTTGTGGTATTTGGGCAGTATAGTTTTCAATACATGTGGGCAATGCAAATTAAGTCAATTAGTGTGGATGAGAATTGTGGAATGGAAATATAGACTCCTTAAAATGAGAATCCCTAGAATGTATAATTCTCTTGGAATTTAGGTCATACAACCTATAAGCCTTTTGTTGTGGGGCATAGCCCAACAGGGCACAAGGTGTTGCTCTTGCCTCAAATTTAGTCTTGTGCGGTCTAACATCAGATGCAAAGCACAAACAGCCTATGACTCTAAAATAAGAGATGTCTGGAATTTTATTGTACAGAATCTCAAATGGAGATTTCCAGTTTAATACTTCAGTGGGTAGTCTGTTCATGATGTGGGTGGCGGTAAGTAAGGATTCTAACCACATGGTTTTGGGAAATTTTGATTGGTGCATAATGCTCTACTGATTTGTAAGAGTGTTTTGTGTTTTCTTTCTACTTTTCCATTTTGTTGGGGTGAATAGGGGCAGGTTAATTGGTGTAATATGCCTTTGATTTTGAATAGGGTATGTATGTCATGATTGACAAATTCTGTCACATTGTCTGTTCTAACTTTCTTTATAGTTTGTTGGAACTGGTTTTCTATGAGGTTGAGAAAGTGTTGAACTACACTATGCACCTGAAATTTGTTTATGATCATATAGATCCATGTGTATCTGCTGAAATCATCTACTATGGTCACCATAAATTTTGCACCTGTAATTGATGCAATAGAATAGGGCCCCCACACATCCATATGTATTAATTGAAAAGGGCTGTCTATGTGACTAGCACTAGGTGAAAAAGGCAACCTTTGTTGTTTGGATACGGGACAGACAAAACAATCATAAGAATCAATATTCAAATTTGATAATTGGGGAACATGCCTGATTCTTAAATTTGAAATGTGACCTAGTCTATTGTGCCATAACAGGCTTACATGTTTGTTGTGATTGACACAAGTATTATTTGCAATATGGTGAGTATGTGAAGGTAGTGGGTAATGTTAATAAGTTGTAAAAGAAATGAACAGTGACTCAGTTGATATAAACTTCCGTTCACCTTGCCAATGGCAATAACACCATCATTCTGCAAATCCTGTAAAATGCAGTAGTTAGGTAGTGTTTGGACTGAAATTTTATTTATTTTGGCTAGTGTATTTGCTAAGATGAGGTTGCATGTAAAACTTGGAATGTGCAAGACATTATATAATGTCAGGTTTTTATGCAAAATTACTGTGCTTGTGTGTGTGACTATTTTGTAGGAGCCATCAAGAAGTTTAACTTGTTTTGGTTTGTGTAGTTCTTGTATAGTGTGAAAAAAATGTATGTCGAAAGTCATGTGGTCAATGGTTCCTATGTCTATAATATAATCACCTTTATCCATATTTTCATGCAATTATGTTGTGAATGGGCATTAGTACCTACAAAACTTGCTCTATTCGTTGTTGAAGTTTCATGATTATATTGTTCTTCTTGTACTCCTATCCCCTTAATTATCTTCATAGCCTCCTATTGTACAAGCTTATGTTGTCATTGAGATCTCCATATGCATTTGCTAGATCTGTGAATAGTGTTTATGTAGATGGTAATGACATACTTGCATTTGCTCTTACATTCTTATGTTTTAACTCATGATACCAACATGGAAAGCCATGTAGCTTGAAGCAACTATCCTTTGTGTATCCTCCAGTTTTACAATACTCACAGAATCTTTTCTCCTTTTTCTTACTGAAATTCTTCATATCTCTGTTTGCCTTCTAATAATTTCCTTGTGGTTTGTGATAAGTTTCAGTGACTGCTGTGCATAGAATACAGTAGAATGATTATTAGATTCAAAAGACATACTATGCACTGCTCTTTGCTTCTCAACCCTTAGCACCATAGAATAAGCCTAATTGACACTTGGAAATGGTTCCATAAGCAGTATTTGATTCCTCACATGATCATAACTTTCATTTAGGCCCATCAAAAATTGAACCAATTTAGCTTCATTTCCCAAATCTAAAACAGCCTTAGAGGCACCACAAGTACAAGTTGGTAAAGGCCTTAAACAACCTAATTCATTCCATAACTTCGTCAACTTTGTGAAAGATATCATAACAGATTTGTTTCCCTGTGTTAAACTTGCAATTTCTTGCTTGACTTGATAGAGTAAGGGTCCATTACTATTTCCGAACCTTTGAGATAATTCCTCCCACAATTCTTGTGCAATTTCAACGTATAAGAAAGCTTCAACTATATCCTTCGATATTGAGTTTAATATCCAGGAAACCATCATGCTATCAACTCTCAACCATTTATCATAAAATGGTGAGTCAAGGCTAGATTTGGGACAAAGGCCATCGATAAATCCTAGTTTATCTTTGGCCCTCAGAGCAATTAGCATTGATCTGCTCCATGACAGATAGTTATTTGCAATGAGAAGCACGCTTACCAAGAACAAATAGGACTACTGCATTAAAATTCATCCCAAATATTTGCAAAAGAAAGAAAAAGAAAGTAAAAAAAAATTCTAAACTCTTTACTCGAAACGTATAATCCAATCAAGTAAAAATTAAGTTTTAAAAAGTAAAAAAATAAAAAGTAAAATGCTGAACTAATCACATGTATTTATTCACTTTCATTATTAATAAATATGTTTGATTGTTGAGAAAATAGTAAGAGTTACGAAAAATAGGCCTACAAATTCAAAAATTAATGAGATGACAACTTATAATTGCATGCATTTAGGTAAAAGTAAGAATTACTAGCTTATTTTCTTTTATTATACTCCCTTCATTTTTTTTTATTTAGAGAAATTTCCTTTTCGGCGTATTTTTTTATGTGGAGAAAATTACTCTAAATAATAATTTTGAAATGCAAGTCAAGTTAAAAAGATTAGAAAGTCCTTGGAGTTTATGTATTTTTTTAATATTGAAGCTTCACAATCAAGAAAAATGTCAGACACAAATATTCTCAGCATTTAATGCACATGTGTTTCAAGAGACAAGATATCAACTTATTTTTTCATTTTATTTTATTGTAAAAGTGATCATTTTTATAAATTTGGCCACATAAATATAAAATTAGCCCTTATTTATATGTTTGATGAACATATATGTATTTTATTTTTGTAAATTTGGCTATAATAATTTATGTTAGGAACGAATATATGTTATAATCGGTTAAGTTTTGAAAATGATCACGTTTTGTTTTTAAAGGTGCAAGTGTGTTTTGATTATTTAAAAAAAAGAGAAAATCAGGATTTTTACTAGAAACCATTGCCTTAAATCCCTAAAATTCTCTGAAAATGGATTAATGTGGACTTTTATTGATAGTAATTGTGCACTTTCTAATTATCTTTTAATTTTTTGTAAGCAACTTAACGGCCTTTTATTTTTAGTACTTATGCACTTTTTCAATATTTTTTTTAAGTTAGTTAATGATTATAAAGTTCTGTAAATTACTTTGTAGCATTTTAATTATTAGTTGTATACTATTATAGGCCATTTTGTGGCTATATTTTAGTATCTATGCACTTTTTAAATGATTTTGTTTCTTTGTGTTAGTTAACAGTTGTGAAATTCTATAAGTCATTTTGTGACCTTTTAATTTATTAGTTGTGCACTTCTATAAGACATTTTGTACTCTCACTATTATTAGTTGTGCATTTTTTTAAATCCTTATAATTATTATACTCTTTTGTAAGACACTTTATAGCCTTCTTATTATTAGTTGTGTACTTGTCAAGTATGGATGATGTAAATTAGTGGTCATTTCTAGATATAATGTGACTGATTTAGATGTTATGGAGAAGTGAATAAATTGTTCTTGAATTAAATCATTAATTGTGATTCTGTTTAGATATGGCCAACGTTTAGAAGTCGAAAAGTCTTGTTTGACTAATTTCCTTTTGGAAAATTAATGTTCACGCTCTGCAAGTATACGAGTCACACAAGTAGTTAAAAGATTATGGTCCTATAGAGATTGGAGAATAAGCTATTAATTTTTAACTAAGAAAACTTATGTTGTTATTATTTAACTTGAAATAATTGTGAATTAAAACTACCAAATGATATGTGTGTTTTGGTGAAAAAATATTTGAGTAAACAAATTATTTTTTATTGAAACCATCAGTTAAGCCGGTGGACTCTTAATACTTTTTGCTCATAAGTAGTTACATCTCATATTTGCAATAAAACCATTAGATGAAATGTGTGTTTTAATGAAAAGACTATTCACCAATTCAATTGGTAGTCTCAATATAAATAAAAATTATTAACTGCTCATATAAATAATTTTTGTTAACAGCTTGTTAGTGCGGGTTACTTTTTCTATTGCACTAAAACCATTAACTTATTCACGCAACACTCTCTTTTCAAGTCAAGATAAATATTAAATTGATAAATAATTTTTTGAAGAACACTATTTTTATTACAAGCCCAATAAATGGTAGGTTACCAATGAGTATCTATGGCAAAAATCATTTATTATTGCGGATAATGGATAGTAAGTACCCAAATTCTAATATTCGTACACTATTAATATCCAATGTCCATTGCAAGTAATATTTTATTATTTATCTACCTTTCATTACCTTCATTAAATACATTTATTATTTCACCACCAATCATTCACAGTCAATGCCAAACGATCGCTAGCTATCTTCAAAAACTACTATCGTTCAACTACGATATTTATAATTTATTATTTTTTATGAATTTTTTTATATGTAACAATAAATTTTTAAAAGAATTTATTAAAATGTAAACTTTCTGCAAATTTTTAAATACTTTTATAATCTTATACATTAAAATTTTAGTTATTTTTAAATCAATTTTTAATATTGCATCCAAACAATAAAAAATAGTTATTTAGAAGATATGTGATATAACCTAAAAGTGATATAATTTAAACAGAAAAATATTATAATAAAATAAACAAAACAAAGAGAGAGAAATCATGTTGATACAATATGAATATGTTGGTAGTAGATATTACATTTTGTTTCTTTATTACTGATATTTTCTTTGCTTGATGCTATCTTCAGAAAATTCCAAAAACATGTGAACCATCCTGTTGGGACTCGTGAGAGAGAGAATGTGAGAGCCAACTGATAATTCATAAAACAACAGAACTTTTGAGACTTGTGAGAGAACATCTACATCTAAGAATGACAAAAGAAATAAACCTGTAAACCAATATGAAACAAATCATAATCACCACATTTCTCCATCTACTTTCCTCTTCATATCCTTCTTCTCTTAGAACATCTTCTCCTCTAACCATGCATGTCCCAAACATGTACTCCAAGCACTTCCCTGATTTAGAGAACTCATTTATCAAAAACCCTTCAAATGGGTACTTGAAAAGTGACATATAATGCATGAAAATCCAGTATTTTGGGATTCCATGCTTTGATATGAAGTAGCCAGAGAACAAAAAGAAGGAACCCATAACTCCTGAAATTACTGAATTTCCAACAATGAAATTTGGCACTAAAGCACTGAAACATACCACAACTGAATTTGCTGTGTATAGAATCAACCAGATTAGGAGCAAGAAGTGCATGAATGCTGTGAAATTTGGATTTAGACCCACTAACCAGTATAATGGGACAGAGAAAAATATAGCCAAAATGAGTAGAAATGGCAAGTAAACAAGTCCATTGGCAATTGCATATGACGAGACTCTATAGCTTCCACAAGATGTCTCCTTCATTAGAATTTCCCTTTCTTGCAAGAAAATTGGCAGTGCTTCTGTTGTGCAAGAAAGCAAGAATGTTAATATAAAAGCAAAAAGACCTACCCTTTCTTCTGCTCCGGTTAGATCATCTTTAACATTGCAAAAGATGGAACCCAAAACAAGCCCAGAAACCAACATCTGAATCGTTCTGCATGCAAATAGCTCTCTAGTTCTGAAAATGTTCTTGGAGAATCTATGAGTGAGAATTATAGTCTCTTGAAATCTTGAATTTGCGAAACCACAAGGAAAATCAATACCAACATTTATGATTTCCTCATCAATAACCTTAGATTGTTGAAAGAGTTGTTGAAGAGTGAACTTGCCACTTCTACTCTCACCTTCCTCTGCCAATTTCTTATTATGCTGTTGTTGTTGGCTGGTTGATAATGAAAGTACTTCCGTTGGTTGCGTTGCTTGTTTTTCTTCTTCTTTTTGTTGTTCAATAGCTTCAATGGACTCAATTGCGAACTCAACAACATTGACATGAACCGGAAGTTCCAAACCCAATGTCCGTAAATGAATTCCAAGTTGATCCACCGTTCCGTGGTGCAAAACAGAGCCATTAGCCATCAAAAGTATCGAATTGAACAGCTTTACAATGCGAAAACCAGGCTGATGAATGCTTAGTATTATAGTTCTACCTCTTGTTTCTGCCATCACTTTAAGCATATCAATAATTTGTAAAGCAGAGGTACTATCGAGACCAGAAGTTGGCTCATCAAGAATCAACACTTTAGGATCATGTATAACATCAACTCCGATCGAAACTCGTCTCCTTTCTCCGCCGGAAATACCACGAACTCTATCATCGCCGGTACCCACACGAGTCATGGCTACATGGTCAAGGCCTAGTTCTTGGACCAAAGACTTGACTCTAGATCTCAGTTGAGCTCGTGGAAGACTTAAGCGTAGCTTTGCACTAAACATGAGGGTTTCTTCAACGGTAAGGAGAGGAAAAAGAGTGTCTCTTTGTGTAACATAGCCTGAAATTTTCTGGAGCTGAGATTTGTCAATAGGATTTTGATTGACAAAAATGGAACCATTTTGTGGGTTCAGTTTTCCGGCAAGAACTTCAAGTAAGGAAGATTTTCCAGCTCCACTTGGACCAACAATGGCAAGAATTTCCCATGGCTTAGCTTTGCAATTTACACCTTTTAGAACATGTTTTTCTTCAAGATTTGGTTTTGGTTCTTCATCTTTGCTGAGGATTTTAAAAGGGTATGACAACTCTGTTTTCTTGGTGGAAATCTTGTAGTTGATTCCTTTCGCTTCAATCTCACAACCTTGTTTCTTCATTGAAAGATGCCTGTTTTTCAATTGTTTTTTGGGTAACTTTGTTTATCTCTCAGCACCTATACCGAAGTGATTAGCATTACTAACAAAGAAAGTAAACTTTTTCTGGGGGCTTTCTTTGTCTCTCTACAGTTGAATATACCAGAAATTGTAAAACAGTGAGTGGCTGAAATGGATTTAGCTGGACGACAAATTACAATTACATCCTCGAATTTGTTACAAGTTCACGTGAAATTGTTCTTGCCATTTCTGGACCTATATTATGTAAAAATTGTTAGTTCACGTGTCAAATTAATTACGGGTAAACGGTGGGTTCAATTGGTTTGAACCAAAATAAAGCCAAAAGACGCAAATGGAAATTTTTAGACAATAAAATAGATTTAACCGAAACTAATATCTGAACTGAATCTAACCAATAAAATCAGCCAATTTTGATTATTTTTTGTCATATTAGTTCGATTTTAAGCCCATTGATGAACTTCTATAAAATGGATTCGAATTGAATAATACCAAAGTAAACCAAAAGAAATCAGTTCGATTTTCGATTCAGTTCAGTCGTGGTTTTGCAAACCCTATACATATTATATCCCCCGGTTTATATACCAAGTTACCAACCAATCTGCATGTGTGATGGAAAATATTAGAGTTATAAATTAGCCGATTCACTTTAAAGTTGTGCATTAGATTTAGCTCATAAAAAAGCTCTTTCAAACTCTTTTAATAAGTTTACGTAATAGAGTTGAAATTTATTTATGGAGATTATTTAATAAATAAGTTATTTAATTTTGAGAACTTGAAATAAATTATTATTTTTTTAATTATAAATTGTAAACAAACTGAATTAAATAAGATTGATCTGAATTTGAGCTCAAATATAATTTTAATAAGTGGAATTGGAGTTCAAAAAAATTTAACTCCACCCAATTCATTTATAATTTCAGCGAAAATACTTGTGAATAGATTATCTATGCAAAAGAATGCATCATTAATTTATCAAAATAATATGTAATCTGAATATATATAAATAAATATATATTCCCCCAATATATAAAAAAAATAAAGAAATTAACGAGTGTGGAGATGAGTTGTTCAGCCGTCTAAATAAATATTTACTGTAACCATTTTACCCTTTTTGGAACGTTACCCTTTATGAATACAATTATTTTTACGGAGTTGATTCATATAAGCTTTAGACTATACTAAGTCAAACTCATCTAGAACCCATCCAATCTAAGAAAGAGATGGTAATATTAATTTGTAAATTGAAGGGTTTAATAATTTTTTATTAATTCAATAACATGTGATATTGAGTACAGGCTGCTGTAGTCAGTTAATAAAATAGAGGATTTGTGGTGGAAATAATTGAGCCGAACAGTACATGCCCATGTACTTTACTTTCCGACAAAAAGTATATAAATAAAAAATATATTTTGGAAGTGTATATATGGCAATGGGAGGTGAAAATTGAGACAGACTAATAATCCCCGTGGGACCTTCTACTTGTGGCTCAAAATCGATATGAAATCTTTACAATTGTCAAAAACATTCTTATAAAAATCTTTTTTTAATTTCTCAATTTCACGTGATACACAAATTTTGAAATATTTTTTATTTAGAAGAAATTTAATTAGAAATTTAATTTAGAAAAATTATATACGAATCAATATATTTTTATATTTTTATAAAAGTCTAATAATTAATAACATATAAATAATAAAAAGAAACATGATCTTGATTTGAAGTATATGATCAAGTCGATAGAGTATAATATTAGTGCCAAAAGCGATTTCTTGCTCTATTTAGTGGCTAATCATGGTTATTGTTTTATTCCATGATCTTTCTATAAGTTCGATCTAATAATTTTTAAATTTCTTTATTTTATTAGAGATGAGATTTGCACTTATTTTTACATAATTATCCAAAAAATAAAAATTCAAGACAAACTCACCATAATGGTGATAACAATAATTCAAAATTAGATATGAAAATAAAATTTTAAGATATGGATAACAATAAATCTCAATAGTTGAGCAACGATAAATCAAATCTATGTCAAAAGATACAAATTTGAGGATTATTTGAAAAAAATAAATAAATACGGGAAGGGTGACCACCGATGGCCGCTCGTGGAAGAAGAAAAGGGAGCTTTCAGGTTTTGAGAGAAAGAGAGATGACTTATTGATTTAATCGGTTCAGTTTAAATGAAAAATCCAGTGCAATTGATCTAATTCAATTCAATATTTTTAACTCTGATTTAATTTTTAAGTAAATCAAATCGAATTTTACAATTTTTTATTTTATATTATAAAAAATTAATTGAATTCAAAAAATTTTGATTTTTTCATTGTATTTAAAATAAGATGAAAATGAATAAACTCAATTTTTAATAGAGCCCTATAGCAAAAAACTTTAATTTATGGTTTTTCGTATGCTCTTTTGCATCCTCTTGTCGTCATGATTTTTTAGCTAGTGATGAAACTGTAACCCTAGATTTTGCTCCTATTTGCTACCATGGAAAATTTTTTGGCCTCTCTTTCTATCGATGAGGATGAAGGACAGGTGTTAGCAGTGCCAATTACGCATGTTATTGTGCATCCAACGTATGAGTTTGGTTTAGTTGGCATGTTTTTTACGCTAAACCCAATCAATTTGGTTTCGATGAGGAATACCTTTGGTGATCTTTGGTATCTATTGGGAGGTGTCGATATCTCAGAGTCAAAGGGGAATCGTTACTTATTTCGTTTTTATAATATGATTAATCTCAATCGAGTTTGGCTTGGCTCCCCTTGGACATTTAATAGACACTTGCTATTATAAAGTAAGATAGAGGGCACAAATGATCCCTTGAGTGTTCCTTTGCTGTATAGTGACTTCTGGTAGCAAGTTCATGATTTGCCCCTTGGGTATATGAGCGAATATATGGCAAAAGCTCTAGGTGATTTCATGGGCCATTTTAAGAAGTATGATACATAGGGTATGAGTGTTCCACGGTTTATGTGCATTAGGGTCTCTCTCGATATTCTAAAACCTTTGCACAAGCGAAAGAAGGTGGTTGGTTCGAATGGTAATGTGGTGTTTGTGCAGTTCAAATATGAGAAGCTCTCTATGTTTTGTTTTCTTTGTGGTTGGTTGGGGCATTCAGAAAGCTTTTATGAGGAAAGATTGCATAGGAAGCCAGAGGAGCTGATATTAACTTAGGATGATCGCATTAGTGTGCCAGCTTGTCGAAACGAGGCATCGGTGAGTCCATGGATATGTGAAGCAGGGGTTGCTGAAGTTGTGCAGTCACAACTAGATATTCAAGGTGGTGACATTGTTAATTCCTCCAGTAACAAAATGCATGAGTTTCAAGTTTCTTTCTTGGGCAGGAATCTACATGGAGTTGTTAATCCGTTGTATAAATGAAACATGGATGTTGATAGCAATAGTATCGCTTCTGAAGATGGGGAGGCTGCGATAATGGAGGATGATCTGTTATGTAAAGGGATGATGGGAAGAAAAGGCCAAAATAAAGGATTCGAACAGGGTTCTACCAATTATAAAATCAGCTATACCTGCTTAGTAGGATAGCCTGAAGCCATGAAAACCTTATGTTGGAACTGTCGTGGAATTGGCAACCCTCAGATAGTTGGAGTTCTCAAAGAATTAATTTTGAGATATAAGCCACTGCTTGTTTTTTTGATTGAAACACAAGTGTAAGGGAACCAAATGGATGATGTAATGAGGTGGGTTGGGTTTGAGAAATATTTTAAAGTTTATAGCATGGGGAGGAGTGGCGGAATGTTCTTAATGTGGAATAATACATTAAATGTACAGGTTACAGGTTTCTCACAATGATTTATTAATACTAATGTGTACTAGAGTAATAATTGGGCTGTGTGTCAGGGTTCTATGGTATTCCTAGTAAGGGGCAGTGCCATGCATCTTGAAATCTCCTTAGGGCCTTGGCTGCCAAAGATGACAAACCATGGATTTGCTTAGGTGAGTTTAATGACCTTCTATCTATTGAGGAGAAATGGGGTGGACTTGAACATCCAAGCTATTTATTTTAAGTTTTTCGTGAAGCTGTGAATGATTGTGACCTGAGTGATATCCCTTATGTTGGTTCTTTGTTTATATGGGTTCAAAAATGACATGGGGTTATTCACGCTAAGGAGAGACTAGACAGGGGCTTAGTGAATGGAAGATGGCTTTCATTATTTCCAAATGGCATTATGCGAACATTAGTGGCACCTGTGTCAGATCATGATCCCATTCTTTTTATTACTGATATGCTAACCGAGGGGGTTGGAAATAGGCGATTTTGTTTTGATAACAGTTGTTGCTAGACGATGGTCTTGAATCGGTGGTTCGTAGTAGTTGGAATCAAGATTTGAATACCTCAGTCATGAAAAAAAAGCTTCTTCTATTCAAAGCCTCGCGTTGTGGGGATCTAGTAGAAATAACGAGTTGAATACTCATAGATGTATGATTAGGAACCTCCTACAGTAGAATCGGGATGATATGGATGTGTAAGAATATGATGCCTTGTGCCATGAATGGAACCAGACTCTTGAAATCGAAGATATTAGGAGAAGGTACCAGGCTATGCATAGAGATAAAAATTTGAAGTTTTTTCACGCACAGATAAAGGGGCAAAGAAAGCAGAATCGAATATGGGGTCTAAAATATAATATGGGTAGATGGGTTTATGGTAGGGAGGACATACATAGGCTGGTTTTGGATTAGTTTAAAGAGCCTTTTTCAGTTGGCACGTCCAATCTGAGTAGAATTGTTGGGTTGGTTGAGCGGACTATTACTAAATATGATAATCACATGTTGTTGGAGCCTTTTTCTATGGAGGAGTTTCGTGATGTTGTCTTTAATATGCACCCTGATAAAGCGCAAGGATCGAATGGCATAAAACCTACGTTCTTTTAAAATTTCTGGCATATTATTGCGCAGGATGTTGTGTCTGGCTGTATTTCATGGCTAGAGCAAGCTAATTTCTCTCATGCTCTCTCTGATACAATTATTTTCTTAATTACAAAGACTACTACACCCGAGTATGTGAAGGATTATGGACCTATTGCATTATGTAATGTTCTTTATAGAATTATTGCTAAAGTGCTTGCTAATAGACTAAAGAAGGTGTTGTCTTATGTTATTTCTTTGAGTCAGTCAGCTTTTGTGCTTGGGATATTGATTACGAATAATATATTAGTTGCTTTTGAAACTGTACATAGTATGAAGGGTTTATCTTGGGGACAGAGGGGCTCTATGGCAATGAAAATTGATTTAGCAAAGCTTATGATAGGATGAGTGAAACTTTTTACGAGATGTGATGAGAGGGTTAGGTTTTCATGAAAATTGGATTGCCTAGATGATGATGTGTGTGACTTTTGTGAATTATTCTATTTTAGTTAATGGAAATACAATTGGTCCTTTTGCTCCAGCGAGAGGATTGATGCAAGAAGATCCCCTGTCCCCATATCTTTTTATTTTATGTGTAGAGGGTTATCTATTCTTTTTTTGGTGGCTGAAAGGAGGAGTGTTATGCATGGGCATCGTGTGAAATTGGGTTGTCAATGGGTTTCTCATTTTATTTTGCGGATGATTCTATTTTCTTTTTCTTGGCTATTGAGTAGGAGGGTCATAAAATTAAGAGTATTTTGGGGGAGTATGAAGATGCCTCAGGGCAAGCTATTAATTTTCAGAAGTCAAGAGTGTTCTTTAGTCCGAATGTTTTGGAAGTACATAACCCATTAATAGGGGAAAAATACTTAGGGCTCCCCTCTTTAATTGGGCGTAATAAGAGACGAATTTTTCCTTATTTGAAGGATAGATTGTGGAGGAGAATTAATGAATGGCAAAATAGGTTGTTATCTAGAGCTGGTCGAGGGTTTTTGTTGAAAGTTGTGGCTCAATGTCTCCCTTCTTATTGCATGAGTGTTTCTCAGCTATCGTTATCTTTGTATGACGAGTTACAAAAAGTTATGAATGTTTTTTAGTTGGAGACAAAAAGATGGGTAGTCGAGGGGTTCATTTATTTTCGTGGGATCGAATGTGTCATAGTAAGCTTGAAGAGCGCATGGGATTTCAGGATTTTCATTGTTTTAACATTGGTATGCTTGGTAAACAAGGGTGGCATTTAGTAAATGACACTCTGAAGATGACGTGGCTTCCGCGCAGCGTCTCATGGTTTTCTCTAGAGTTTCTTGAGTAAACCGAATTAAAAGAGATTGGTTCATTTTAATTCATAAAAATTATTCTATCCAATCTCATTTTAATCCTTAGAGAAGGGTTTCCTTACTTTGGTAAGATTTGAAGATGTTTTGAAGTCGCCACCCTATTTTACTAAATTAGAGAGAAATGTCTCAAATTAATAAATTCTTTGCAATTAATTAATTTGATTTTAACTAGAGTGAGTCCAGGAGTTGGGTTGAACATGGAAAGTTGTTGACACCCATTCCGCCTGGTCTAAACCGGCCTCCTAGTTGTCTGAATATTTATTATTTATTAAGCGCGGTATTAATTTATTTTGAGATATAAAATCATTTATGCAATTTTGAAAATAATTTCAATCATACATATCATCACAAAATAATAAAATTAAATTATCTACAAGAAAGGAGGAAGAGAAAAGAATTACAACCCTCCTAAAATACGTTCTACCCATCAATTCACATTACATATTCTCAATTTCCCTTTAATTAATACAAATCAATAAAAATAAAACTATTACAATTCATATGAATAAAAACAACATGAAACTCAGAATATTAAACAAGCAGCAACAACAACAATTATATCATATTCAAACATTCATACAATATGATTAATGCAAGAATATAAAAAATTATCAAAACATAAATGTTAATTCAACAATAAAATAAATTACTCAAAATAAACAATATATAAAAAAATTGAAACTGACAGAATATAAATAATTGATAGAAACATAAAATGTGACAGAAATTAAATAAACAACATATAATCATAATAATATGAAGAACAAATATTAAATGTGCATAAAATAAATGCTAGAAAATAAAATATAATAATTTTAATGTTATTTCAAGCTCATGATCACAATGTTCATCTTGTTATATGAACACAATTCACAAATCCTTACTAGAAATACTCATCAAAATTATTAACGTACTTATCCTGATCAAACATGAATTTTTTACCCTTATGCATCAACCCATTTTGATCTAAAAATCTAGGCACGAGTTGATATTTTTTATGTTGTTTCTCTTTTCGAACTTACGGACTGACACCACTAGAAGTGAATCAAGTCCCCTTTCAAGGTAAATGAAATCTGTAATCACTAAAAGATCGAAAATAGAAGCAAAAAGGAAGCATTCTGTTGCATTTTTTGCGCCTTAAAGGAGGGCACCCAGCCTCCCCACAAAGGCATGCACCTTGGTTGTGGGTCTGGGCGCCTTCCTTGAAAGTTGGGCGCCTTCATGCCTAGAAATACAATAGATTGCTACAAAATTTAGTTTGCATGTGTTTCTCTCATAAAAACTCAGTTTTTTAGAGTTACAAGACATAAAATAAATTGAAAATAAAAAGAGAATGAAGTTTGCTTGAAAATTGATGAAGAACACTTGATCCTTGAAGATGATCCAAGTTTGTATTTTAATTCGCTTTTGGAAGTATTTATAATCCCAGAACTCACTGACCATGGGTTGATAACAATCACAAACTAGTAAAAATCTCAAGATGTTTATGAAGAAATTGAGTTTATGTTGTGTTTTGTTCAATATTTTTTCGTGTTTTTTGCCCTTAATTCTCTCAACTTTGCAATTGCTAAACCTAAAAAATGTCAATCCCTTAACTCTAGAGTTAGTGATGAATTTATAGGTAAATGAGTGTTCTAGCACTATTCACTGCCCATGTGGTATGTGGGCCCCATAAATGATTCGATTTTCAATTTTTTACAAAATCATTTCAAATGGTACGTGCATCGATGTAAGTCATGAAATTATATCTTGTGTGCACCCGGGACTCGTTTTCGAATCCTATTTTGGCACAAACCCTGAAAATGTGAAAAGACCCAATGGATCTAATTTCTTACCCTAGGATGATTAGTTCAATAATCGAATTAATCAGATCTTCCGAACTCGTTCTACCACGAAAAATGTCATCAACAATGATGGGCCCCTTAAGAGTCACTAATAGGCCACACATGTGGGCCCTATCTGGACCACTATAGGCCCTGGTAGCAAACCGACCTGATTTTTATAAAATTAGTCCAAGTGATGCATAGAGTGCTGTAGGACACTGAGACGCGTCTTGGGCAAACCTAAGATGTGTTTATAGGTCCCGTTTTGCTAAAAATGTGAAAAAGGTGCTAAGGGTTGCACTTCCTAGACTCGGATCATTGTTTCGGGATCAAGTTCCTCTGGTGCTTCATCCTCTTCCTTAGTAGTACAAGTTATTATCATTGAGTCTATTTTTAGGACAAAAATTAAGCGTTTATACTCTCATACTCTTTGTTTTTTGAATACTCAAAGCTAAATATTTTTCTAATGAGAATTATTTACTGACAATCGGAGGGCATGGAATAATTCCCGAGTTATGAATTTATTTAGTTTATGGGATATGAGGGATATTTTGGCTATTCTCATTATCCAGCATTCTAGTAAGGATAAGAGAGTATAGTATTATGATAAGAAGGGTGTCCATATAAAATCATGTTACTATTTAGCTTTAAGCATACTTAGGAGAGGTAGTGTAGCACCCCGATTTTAGAAAAAAAAGTCAAAGAATTTTCATGTAATTTTATTCTCTGTGTATTTTTTAATATTTAAATTCTTTGATTGGTGATTGAAAAGAATTTCTGAAAATTATATGTCAAAATATAAAATTTATGAATATTCAATAAAATGTAATAATATTCAAAATAATTATTCATACTCATTATCAATTTTGGTAATTAATTGTTAGGTATAAAAATTATAATGGTTATTTGGTTAAATTACAATTTAAGAAATAGTAATTTATAATGTTATTTGTAGAGTTTTAAATATATGAATGTAAATGAATGGTTAAAAGGGAAATAGAAATGAGAAGGGTTAATAATAATAATAATAATAATAATAATAATAATAAAACAACAAATAAAATTCTCTCTTCCTGCGTTTCTCTCCCCCCGCTTGCTTCCCCCATCGCAGAAGTGATTCACCGTCTGGACCAACTTCGATCACAATTTGACGAAGGCAAGGGTGGTGATTGATGCATCACGATCTGCTGGTTCATTCTCCGGCCTTCTTTCATGCGGAAAGAGCTCCCATGGATGTGAAACGAACTGGTTCTCATCCACAACATCGTTTCTCGATCTCCGGTGAATTCTCGCCATTTCCAGCAAGCTCAGCGTGAGAGATGAATGTCGATCAACTCGTCTCAATCCAAGGAATGTTTTCCCCCTATCGATTGTTGCAACCCGTCCAGTTATGTGAAACCACCATGAAAGGCGGAGGTGCAGTGGCCATCGGGGCCACTTCCGGCCAAATGAGATACACTTAGTTCAAAACGATCACATATTCAGACTCCTCACATAATTTCGAGCACTTTGGTATGAGCTTTGCAAATTTTTGGGCGGTGTCGATCTTCCAGCCACAGCCTGTGGCAGTTCTGAAGGCGGCTCCAGCGAGAATTCGGCCAGACACCTAAAATGCAAAAACACCAGTTTCTCGTGCCGAACCTAAATCTAAACGTCGAATTTGCAAATGGTATATTCTAACCTTGATTGTTTAATTTGAGTGAAATTCCAATTGAAAAATTAATTAAGTAGTTTGATTAAATTGGCATGATTAATACTTACATAAATTATATGACATTCAATTGTGAACAAGCTATTCTAACTTATGGAAATTATTAGGAAAAAAATGATAAGAACCTATGAATTGAAGAAATATAAAATAGAGAAAATTAAATAATTTTAAAGCAAGTTAAAGATAAATGAAAATATGAAATTTGTCACGATATTGCTATTGAAATTAAAATTGTGAAGCAATGAAAATGGCGGATTTGAGAATTAAATTGTTTTTGTCTGATGGAGAGACAGTATAAATTATATTAAAATATAAAAATTAAATGTGGGTAGCTTAAATTATAAATTAAATGCTGTCCAAGTATAATGGAAGTAGTAAGGAAAGAATTGATTTACTATACAAAATAATAATTTTGTATTATTAAGTAAGAAATAAATTAGTCTAATAAATGCAAAATTGAATTGGTAATGGATCTTAATAAATATTGAAAAATAGAGTTTTAAGTGATTATTAGAGGATAAACAAAGTAAAGCAACTTAAGGATTTTATTTCAAAATTTTATTATGTTAATTTAATAAAATAAATAAGTAAAAGTTAATATAAAACTTATTTTACAAATTTAGATAAATATTTATTCTTAATAGAATAAAAAGGTAATTATTAAAATGGTTTGAAAAACCAAATATGTTCTTAAAAAAAACTAATTTTAATTGAATAATTTTGATGAAGCAAGTTAAACATTTATCTTAATAGAAGATTAAATTAAATGATCTGCTAAGAATATAAATTTCTAATATTTAAGAAAATGGAGAGTAAATATGAAATTTTGAACAAGAATGTAGGAAATTTAAATATCAATAAAAGATAGAAGCAAAGAACTAAAATACACTGTATAATTTGATTATAGATTGGGATAAACCACAGAAATGGATTAGAGTTAATAAATAAGAAAAAAAAGGCTAGTGCAACTTTCCAATCTAGATTAGTGCAATACTAACTTCTTACTATTTACAACTATATTTTATTAAGTGATTTATTTTATTGAAGGAGTTATTGAAATATTATTTTTATGAATTTAAAAAAAAGATATGTTATTTAATATAATATGATTTTTAAGTGATTTTTATGATTTGATTGGAAATTCTATTTATCTAAAAAAGAGAATGTTGGCCACTACTTATTTGTTGATTGAATGGTAGCTATAATTGAATGTTTTGAGCACTATTTATAAAATGAAATATGCCAATGTAATTTTATTTAAATATTTTGATATTGATTGGATATAAATAACATTATTAAATGATATATGATTGATATTTTGTGATATATTCAAATATATTGAGGAAAGAGCAAATTTTATGTGCAAGAATCTGAAGAGTAAAGAAAGATAAGTTTTTGGATTCATTATACTTAGTGTGAATTTGTTGTATGATCTTATTTATTCTGTAAAATGAGTATGCTCGGCTTTGATACAATTCTAATAAGATATAAACTATGATCATATGCTAGATTTTGGATGCATTTTATTTGAGTGGACGCGCTCTATCTATTTCTGTTAGCAAATAAATATCATTATGGATAGTTTGGGCTCTGGATGCTTATATGATTATCTGTATAAATTTGGGCTCTGAATTACTCCTCTGATTATATTAGCATATAAGGCATCTTTGATTCTGTTTTTGAAATCTCATCTGCTTCATTTTTTCCTAAGTGTATCTGAACCCCATAAGAAAGAATTTATTTCTAAAGAAATTAAGCTAACAAATTATGTTATATGATTTGGTTTATTATATGTTCATAATTTAAAAGAACTATGTGATTTTAGTAATTAGTGAATTTATATTATATTAATTTGAATATTGATTTTGAAACATTTAGAATATTCAAGTAGAAGAATAATATTTTATGAAATTATAAATATGATTATTTATGTCTTGTTTATAAATGTTTATAAAAAAAAAAAACTCTTTTTAATATTTATGTTCTAAAAGTTATTATTTGGTTAAATTATAAATAGTACCACTGAGTGTTATACTCAGCGCAATGAGTTTTCTCATGTGCAGATTGAAAATAATTTTTACTGAAGTGATCCAGTATTTCAGCATCAAAAGAGAAAAATATTTTTCAGATATTTAAGTATATATTAAACTTGACATGTGATATAAATATTATTTGTTGAGAGTGTAAGTAGCGGTTTGGGAATTGAAATTTAATATTGAACTTGATTTGTATTTTAAATTGATAAATTATTTTATAATTAAATTTGATTATTTAATTTTTATTATTGAAAGTTTCACAGCGGAGCTAATGTTTTAAATTCAAACATTCTTTTACAAATGCTGATTTATAGGTATATGAAAATAAATTTTATTCTATAGGAATTTGTTCTTTAATTTAACATTGATAAAAATTTAGTTATGTAAGTTACAAAGTTATCATGTAATTTCAAAAGTTTTCTTTGAAATTATTACATCTTCTATTCATCTTCTAATATAACAAATAAATAAAAATTTTATCCTCTTTCTAAACGAATTATTTTTTTAATTAATTATCATATTAAGTCATTAAGCAAAAAACACAAAATGTGATATTCACTGTCTAGTTCTATAGGACCGGACATGGGGTATTATAGGTAGGGATAGGAATAATGATAGTTTTTAGAAGTAAATATAGCATATTAATGTTCCCCCAAAAGTTAGGGATTTTCTTTGAAGGGCGTTAAAGGGGATTTTTCTAACTACAGAACCAGAAAAGGGGCGTTACAAGTAGGGATATGAATAATAATAATTTTTAGAAGTAAATATGGCATATTAATGTTCCCCCCAAATGTTAGGAATTTTCTATGGAAGGCGTTGAAGGGGATTCTTCCCACTAGAGTGAGACTTGTTTCTAGAGGTATTCCAATATCTAGAGTGTGTTGCTATTGTGATGACGAGGAAGATATAAATAATAGTTTGATTGGTGTGAGAGAGTAAGGGGAGGTTGGGATAGGGGTGGGTATGTTATTACTAATGTGTACGCTTATTTTAAAGATTTATTTTTGCATATTCTTAGTACACACACTACACACAAGTTAGAAGATTTTTCTTTCCTAGCATGGAAGATTTGGAGTGCCAAGAACAAATGCATATGGCAACAAATTGTTATTACTTTGCAAATTGTTCACTCCATTGCTTAGGATTGCTTAGATGATTGACGTGCAACTCATGGCTCTCGATCTCGGGCGAATAGACAGCAAGGGTCGAACCAGTGGGTGGCTCATGGAGATGTGACTATACGAATGCAGCTGGGCACTATACATTGTGATGAATTTGTACCGCATGTTGCTTTTTCGCATCCTTTCTATTATGCTGCTAGTGTTGGGATAGTTGTTCAAGATTAGAAGGTTCATTCTTATAGGCTATATTTGGTTTTTTCTCACGGTTTAGGACAGCTAGCTCTGGTTGAAGCCTTGGCAATGAGAACTGCTCTTTCTTGGGCAGAGGTGCATTGGGCCTCTCCGGGTTGGTTCTACTTCAATTCTCAAGTTATTATTTCGAATATTAAGTCTAGTCTAGAGGATTTTTTTTTTTACTTTGGTTTTTTATTCAGGATTGTAAAACTATTCTCAAACGATGTCCTTTCTTTCCATTGCATGGATTAGGCGGAGAGCTAATCAGAGGACTCATACACTAGCTAGAGCTTCCTGTGAGTTTGGCCGGTTTCGGGTTTGGGGGTATGTTCCCAATTGTTTGTTCCAGTACTATTCTCATGGTTAATGCATTTGGTATTTTTCTTTAAAAAAAAAAAAAAAAAAAAAAAAATAGAGCCCTACAACACATGTATTTTAGTTTCCTAAAAAGGTATATAAGTAAAAGAACTAATAGCATTATAAAACAAAGGCTAAATGATAAAAAAAAAAAGCTTACACTTTGGTTATTTTTGTAATTTTAGTCAACTTTTGTAATTTTAATAATTGTAATAGTGAATTTATTTTTCTTTATAATTATAATCGGCATCCTATGTCCATTATGAAATTGCTGATATTATCATTAACGAGACCCACACTTTGATACATCAGCACAACAACATCATGCAACGTAAAGAAAAAAGGAGCTAAATGATCAAAAGCCTAAGTTTTGTATGTTTTTGCAATTTTAGCCAATTCTTTTTTATTTTTTTTTTAATTTTGAAAATCTCATGAGTTATTTCGTAGTGCTTGCATGTAATTATAGTTTATTCGTATAAAATTTATAATTTTTTTTACGATTCTCCAAATTACGGTCTATTTCATGTAATATTTATTATTTAAAATTAATTATTTAATTATTCACTTAATTATTAATTAATATATTATATAAAAATAAAAATTTAATAATATTTTTAGTAATATTTAAATATTTTTAATATTTAGTAGTTATTCAGATTCATGTTCCTGATTTAACATTAATTATTAATTAAAATTATTAATTATTAATATAAAATTATTTTTAGTAATAAATTTAAATATAAAATTATTAATTAAATTTGTATATTAATTTTTCGTAATATTTATCTTTTCTAAAAAATTTTGTTACAGAAATATGATTTTTTCCTATGATATTAAATACAAATATTAGTTATCAAGTATTAGTCATTTTTTATCATAATTGAGTTCTCGTATTAAAATTATAATTAAGTTCGAATATTAATTATTTTAAAATCAATTATAAAATATTAATCATAATTTTTATTTGAGTTGGTAATTTCAATTATAATTATTTTAATAATACGATGAATTATAAGATAAGTATTCCCTAATGTAAAAGAATCTTAAAGGAGGAAAAAAAAATAATTTTATTTCTATGTTTTGACATAATTAATTATTTGATCTTTGCATTTCCAAAATTACACTATTTTATCCTTATAATTTATTTCCATTAAACAAAATTATCTTTCCATCTATTATTTAAGATTTGAGCCATTAACATACTCAAATTATAAGGATATTGTCAAGACCCAAAACCGTGGGCCGGACCGGCACTAGGACCTAGGTAAGCTTAAGGCCCCCGAGGCCCGTAGTAAGCCTAACTATCTAAATTCAACCCCAACATCAATAGACTGAAGGAATAGTAAGTCCATATTATGACAATATTTATAAATCTATCAGAGTCAACAATTCAAATCCAGCCATAGTAATAAATACTATGCACAACTCGAGCCCATATCCATATAACAACAATATTTTCTCATGTAAATATTT
>CANUEP010214957.1:0-32172 GCA_947857235.1 Jatropha podagrica | reverse complement strand
TTGTAAATTTGGCCAGTGAAGTCATTAATTTACCAAACTCCTCGTAAGAGTGAAAACCAATCAACGCTAATAGGCTGTTGAAGAATAAACTGGCAAACGGTATTATAAGTTTTTTTTTTTTTTTTTTTTTTTTTTTTTTTTTAAGGTGCAAATGGTATTATAATTTATAAGCGCAGTTTGATTTTTTGAAATTAGTACAGTTTCTTTTAATTCTTATCAGAGATACAGTTGGGAAAATGATTTGAAATTAATAAGTGGCATTTCTCTTTTGGAATTCAATTACTAATTAAGTGTGTTTGATAAATCTATTGGTTGAAACAATGCTTCGATATTGAAAATTAACGGTTAATATTTGAGTTCCAGGATTGTTTGGTAAACATAACTTTTATGATCATATTGGACAGATAACATTTGTACATATATGTTAGTGGTTTATGCATGATCATCATCATGTCATTCCTGTTAACATCACACTTTAATTACAAGTTTTCTATATATAGGAGTTTCAGTCTGCAAAGATTAGGGCATCACAAATAAAAGAGTGATGAGTACTAGTAGAAGACAAGAATTAGTGTCTTGTAAGAGAGGAGAGGTCAATGGAGGGAATATAGTTGTCCTCAAATCCCTAAATATACATATATAGTATAGAATTCTTTCTTCTTTGATTGTTTTAGAGATGCAAATGAGTTGGAAATGCATTAGAGGATAGGTTGGGGAGTTCTGTCGTGGGAGAGACGGTACTTATCGCATGCTTCATGCCAATAAAATATAGCATGCGATAAGTACCGTATCTCCTCGACAGAACTCACCTCCAATCTCTACTAGATTGGTTCACTTATTACGAAGGAAAATTGTGGTGGTAAAAAAGCTCATATTCATCTTGATAGTTAGTGATATGAAATGATTGTGTATTCAAAATTTATCATTGTTACTACTAATTTTATTTTGTGCTTATGGTATCTCTTTTTGGCAATTTTTTAATCAATGGTAAATCTCAAATAACACTCTCTTTCTTCCTCCCACATTACCAAGGCCTAATTATCTGATTTTCGGTTCTTTTTCTGTTAAAAACCCATAATTTTGTTAGTCTGAATGCTTAATTTGAAAGGCTGATTTTTATTAATCTTGGGTTTGATTAACTGGATTGATGATCCTCTTATTAGTTTATTCTTTTCTATTCTGTCCCCAGTTATTTCATACTATTCTATGAAACAAAGAATGCCCATTTCTCTAGCCATGGAGTTGTGGGATTAGACAGAAAGGAACATTTTTTTTTTTATCAACAAACAGAAATAGATTTTATAAACAAAGGAAATGATGTAAATTAGGGAGAGCTGAATCAATCTGATCCTGGACGTCTTTGTTTTTCGTCAAACCCCCAATCTGCTCTTCTACACACAATATATACATTAGCTTATCTACATTACCTTAGAGTAAGCTAGCCAACAGGCTTCCCCTGAAATTCCAACCTAAAATTCAGACAATAGCCAATATTCTACAACAAAATTCAAAAGACAGAAGCACCTGAAACACACTGCCTTACGAGATGGGAAGCAGTAAACGAAAACAACGACAAAGCTGAAAAACCAAACAAACGAGAATATAAACCGAGGAGGAACAGCAACCAAGCAGAAAAAACGAGACGAGATGATCGGCCAGCCTTTTCTCTTCCCTTCCCAAATGAACAAAATGCACCTCATTCAATTTTCCCGTCATTGAATCATTTCTCCACCATTGCGGTGGCCTTTCAAGATGCTTTGTGACCCAGTGGTTGCCAATTAATTAATTATTTATGTATTTGTATGAACATGGGAAGTTGGAAGAGAAAAAGTGCGCAAGCAACAGGAAAGAATGCACTCTAACATCAAAGGTTAGGCAATTCAATTGACAAGTGAGTTCATTTGTTCTTTTGTTTTATTGACTAGAATTGAATTTCTGAAATTAATATCTAGAAGTTAATTCCAGAATGAATGCACAGCTCGATAGTAGTAGGGTTGAACATGAAGGTAGGTTCTCAAATGTATAAAAAGCGCACAAAAGATACAAGGATTCAGACTTGCAGAACCAGCACTATAAGTAGTAATTTCTGAAATTAAAAATAGTATTGTATTTAATTGCAACTATATAATTGATTTTTCTTTTTTTCTTTTTAATTTATTCACAAGTAGTCCCTGTCTTTCTTGAATACGAGATTAATTTCATTTCAGGATTTGTAACTGTCTCTGTGTATATATGTATGTTTTTTATCAATCGAATCCCCGATATTATAAAAATTATCACAGAACTCATTAGGTTAGGTAAGAAATGCATGGTCAATTTAATTATTCAATTTAAAATATAATTGCACTGATTAGTGTCGCATGTGAATGATTTCTATGTTTTTGTTCCAACCAGGAAATTGCAAGAACTTGACAATGTATGTATATTCTATTTCCATCTGCTTCTTGAAGGCCTTAAGGAAACATCAATAGAGTTTATTTGACTATTAAAAGTTGAAAGGAAATTTCGTGACTAACTTCACAAATCAACACGGAAGTTTCACACCAACGTTATGATAATTATATTTTTCATACAATTCCAATTCTTAATTTTCAAATTTGGCTCAAACATGTCTGAGTTGTGTTAAAAAATCGGATTTCACGAGACTTCTATTTAAAATTAGTGCTAATTTCCGCAATATGAAATGGAATTTCGAGGTCTTTGCTTATATCTTTTTGTTCTTTTCTTTTTAAAGAAAATTGACGATTCATTACTAAATAATATAATATACTATAATCTATAATATATATATATATATATATATATATATATATATATATATATATAAGTACGAATGGGGAACATTTGATCTCAAAATGCCCCTACGTATTCTAATTGATAAAAAATATTATTTAGGATAATTTAATCTTAATAGCTAAGTTGGGCCAACATTGTGTTTATTTTCCTATTCTAATTATTATTATTATAATTTTAATCCAATCTTATTCTAATTAGAAATTTATTATTTAATACGAATCTAATTAGAAATTTATTCTATCATACCACTATATATAGATGTTTAGTTTTGATTGTTTTTCACTAATAATAGAATAGTTATTATCTATATTTGTTATAATTTAGTATCATTATATCTTTTTATTTCTTTTTAAAGTTATAAATTAGAGAGTACACATAAAATATTTTTCTTCCCGTCTTATGAGACCAAGATGGACTTGAGTACTCCTATCTGCTAGTTCGAGCTCTAGGAGACACTATAAGAATGCCCAGGAATTTCCCTTATGAGCATTCCATATCTACCATCGGACCATTCTACCCTATAAGAAGTCTGAATTTCTTAGTACTTTACTCAATTAGAAATTGTACCAAAATTAACAATAAGAACAGTATGGTAAATTTCATTGTTTACATGTGGTGGATGATGGTATACATCCTACGTACATAAATGCATCAAACATCGATTTTGTATTATAATAAGCACAAATACTTTAATAATAATAGAATAACATAAATAACTGTTTAACGCAACGAATCTTTTGTGGAGTCGAATAGTACCCATCACCATACACTTGGAAATAAGCTTAAAAGTTCTCTATCATTTACTTTTAACAGTTTCGTGCTTAAGAACACGAACGGGAGCAGCAGATGGAGGAACGACAGGAACAGCAGGTACATTCTTAAATAAGGTTGAAACGAAATCAAATAAATATTTTTGATTAAAACTTTAAAGTTGTTTTCTTAAATAATCTGATGACTGACTTAAAAAAGAAATTTAATGTAGAGAAGAGCAAATCCAAAAAAAGAAAAATTAAGCTATTTTCTTTTTCAGACATTTTTTCATGCTCAGACCAGAAGTGATATTTATTTAAAATTATTTAATAATGGTGATTCAATATTTTGAACCCTAATGTTGTGAATAAAATGAATTAGTTTGCTACTTTGGCTAAAAAAATAAATTAACAACCTACGACATAAATATTTTGACCGGTTTATTTAATTACTTCATAAATATGAAATTTATAAATACATAGATGATTTCACATAATTTATTATACCAAACAAAATAGTAGTTGTCTTGAGGAAAAGAATTAACAAATTTTCCATGGAATTGTTATTTTATGGTTTAATTTTCCAATTCATTTGGCATTTGGTCATCACGAAACCGAACTTCTAGAGACGCATGAATAGATCAAATTTCCATAAGTAGAATCATTAGCCATGTTTCACACGTTGTCTAAGCAGCCAATTTCACCGAGACTATGTGTGAAGTGTAAACCAGTCTGCCTATTTGGAACTTTCTTATGGTCAAGATTATTTATGGAAATTGGAATTTTCTTTTTTTAAAGGGGAAAAGATGACTTTTTATAAATTAGAAAACGAGGCTAAATCAGCCAAGACAAAGGACTGACACTTCAACGGATCTATTGACTTGCTACCAAAAATTTCCACATATTTCAATTTATAAAATTTTATCTATTAAACACTTATTGTTTAGTTCAAAAATGTAAAAATTATTATTTTAAAAGTTATACTAACCACACATCAAATAAATACTTTGCATATAAAAATAAAAATCATATAAAAAAAATTATTACTAATAATATGGAGAGATGCACGACGTTATTAAAATTTTCAATTTCAGGAACATAGCAGGTCTCTTCTAAATTTAAAGTGTCACGAAATTCTTTTTGATAAAGTACAAAGCCCAATTTATGCATTTGACCTCTTTTAATTATTATCAAATGTATTATATTATTATAATTCAAATGTGGTTGGAATTTTTGTGATTGAAAATATGTTTGTTCTCTATATATTGATTTTGAATTCATCTTAGTACCTATTAATTTATCTTATTACCTATTAGCCCAATTATTTATTATTATTTTTTTAATTTTTTTTTGGAAAAAAGGAATAAAGTTCTGTCTTTAGCTACCTTATTATAAGAGTAAACAAATAAATTGATGATATACCAAATTTTAATCTATATTCAGTATGCAGCATACAAATTCAATAAAAATTTGCATGACATCTTTAGGTACTTGCAATTCAGGAACTTTGTTGTATTTAAGGCAGAGTGATAAGTCTCCATTTAACTCCATTATTCGTTGGGACTTTTAGGGTCTGTTCGATAAAATTAGTTGTTTTGATAATTGTTAATTATTTTAGTGGCGTTTAACTGTTAGCTGTTTGAATATCATTTCATGAAACGCTAAAAGTTAAACGCGTTATATGAATTAACTTTTTACAAAAAGTTATCATAATTTCTAAAAATTAGTCCAAACATTTTGTTACCGAATAACTTTTTAAATAGCGTCCAATATGTTAATTAGTCAAAACTCTAAGAACTACTCAAAAAAACTGTTGCCGAACGCAATCTTAATATACCAAAATAATATTATGAGCAATACAAATAGAGAATAGCATTTTTTTGGATATTCTGATAATCGGACTGATCAATGAACTAGTGAAGATAAAGTTCACTCAATCGAAGGGTTTAATCAGATTTAATATCGTTCAGTCGAATTTTTATATATAATATTTTAAAATTCAAAGTATAGGATAAAAAAATTTTTGATATCAAATAAAAAACCATTCTCAAATTTGGCTTTCATAAAAAAAATAGAAAAATTAATAAACAATTTAAAAAAAAGAATAAAATATTACTAAATTTAATAAAAAAATCAATTAATTATAATAAAATATGATATTCTTTTTCACATTTAAATTTAAATTTAAAGTAGAAAAATTTAATTATTTTAATTAATATAATACGACCTTGGATTTAGAAATAAAGAGGCCTAAAACTAAAAATCACTAGGCTAAACTGTTAAGAGGCTGAAATTTTAAAAAGGCAACAATTAGAGATAAAAATCCATAATTTGAATTGAATCTGTTTCCGATCTAGTTCACTTGTTTTTTGCCTGTTTTTATCTAGTCTTTACCGGTTTATGCCGATTCTTTAAACTCTCAACTTTTTTATGTAACCCCGTCTGATTTTTAGAATCATGATTTTTCTTTACTCATCGAATTTGAAATCTCACGATTAGTGATAATATTAATCGGATCACGCCTTCCTTATCTAATTCAAATCAATTTAAAATTTTTTTTAAAAGATATTAATTTAAGATAACTAAATTATTTTTCTTTTCACATTAATTTAATATTTTTATGTAAAGGTCCATAAGCACATGGACTAAAGTATTTAATTTAAAATGAAAAATGAAAAAAATAATAATAATGTATGACATTAATGCATACCAAGTGTTAATTCATGGAATTTTCTTTAATAAGTTTACAATTATTCTAAAATCTAAATAATTACTACCTTTGTTTCATAATATTTATCATATGTAAGAAAATAATTTATTTCAAAATACTTGTCATATTTATTATTTCAAAAAATAATAAATATTTTTTTATGTTTAACTTTTGTATATAATCAATAATTATTATTTCAATTTAATGATTTTTTTAAAAATTAATATTAAATTAAGAGTAATAAAATTAATTTATTTAATAATTTATTATACCCTAAATAAATTTAATAATTTTTTTAAGAAACCTAAAATTACAAATTTGAGGAGTATTATAGCACTGAGGCATTAATAGGTAATTTCCTTTCATTTATTTAATGTCAATGGAGGGAAAGACAAACAAAAAGACAAATGGCAGTCTCTATAAATACCTAACACATATTTAATTTTCCAAGGCATGTATACGATTAAGGAAGAGAAAGAAGATATGTAGTATCTTATTAGAGGAGTTGGGGGTTTCTTGTCGCCGGAGAGATGGCGCTAGCGGTGCTAATATCCTTGTCGGGCAGTCGGGCTGCCATAGCTAAAGCCATCTTCCGGCGACAAGATATCCTGCAATTCCTTGGCTTTTTCTATTTTAGCTGAAGTCACATCACATGAGTACTAAGCTTTACAATATAAGGTAATTCATCTTTAATTTATTCAAATACCCTTTTTTTTAACCAAAAAAATATATTATATATTCTTGCAATCCATTTTATTTATATGATTTTGACAAAATAAATATATTAAAATTTTAATTAATAAAATTTATTTTGTTCTTTTTATTCTTAACCCATTAATTATTAATAAAAATCATTTGATTAATGAATAATCATAAAAGTCATCATAAAATAAATAATTATTTAAATACATAAATTTAAAAATCTTATAAATATTTTAAAATATTATAAAAATAAATAATAAGTAAATAAAATAGAATGGAAAGAAATATTATTATTTAAATAAAATTCAGGGAAAAAAAAAGCTTAATAAACGCAGACATCTACACAAAAGCCAAAGCTAGAATGACAACTATTTGACCCATTCTGTTTTTCATCACTCTCATTTCATGTGGATATTATTTGAGGACGGCACAGAAAAAAAATAATAAACGTGCATCATTAATTATTAATTATAAAGTGAAACTTTTCCAAGAAAATAATTTTCGTTGGTGCAAAAAAAAATTAAAAAATTAAAGTATTTTCAATTTGCCCCAATTAAATATTTAACTTTTTTCCCATTAAATTATTATTTTTGGCTTTTAGCCCCTATTTATTTGGGTTTCTTGTTATCCATATTAAGTTATCATTTTGATTAAATTGTACTTGAAGAAAAAGAAAACTAATATAGATTAATTTTTTACTTCTAGCTTATTTTTTTCCCAAGCATATTTCTTTAACTCATTATATTTTCAAGATATTAAATATAAAAATTGTATAATTTCATTATTTTCAGAAAAAAAATTTTACGGTTTCATTTTGTGAAGTCTTTTTACCCTATAAGTAAAGATTTCAGGTTAATTTCACTGGAAGGGTACGAATTGTATACTCCATCACTTAATGAAATGTAAACTTTACTTTGCATATTAAAAACACTTAAAATTTTACATTTGTAAAAGTAAAATGCATTTTGTAGCAATTATTAATTTTTTCAGGTCGAATTGAACAGGTGGCTTTTTATTTTAAATGAAATTTCTTTTATAAATTTTCTTTTTCCACCGTATCAAATCCACCTTTGCACATGGCTTTTTTTTATTTTGAATTAATTTTTTTAATGAATTTTCTCTCTATCACGTGATGGCCTCTTTCTTTTTTGGCAACAGTAATGGCCGGCTTTTGCTTTTCATTATTTACTTGAGAAATACACCTTAATTGCAAATTTAATCTTCTATGGACGAGGAAGCACAACCTTCCACTTCAACTTTCCCTTTTCCATATAAAGGATGGTGAAAGCTCCGTGACCAAATTGACGCGAATCTTCAACTTATATAGGCCAACCCAATTCCAACTCATTTGATAAAAGAATCTAGAATTTCATTAACTTCGCATCCACTTTCTTCACCGTAGATTCTTTTGATAGGGTTAGATGATGGGGAGGACAGTTTGAGGAATAATGACTTTGTGGAGAAATTGATTTCTAGCTTCTATGTTTGGTCCATTGATTGAGTTTTTATTTTCTATATCAGTTGTTGGCATGTTCCCTTTCCTTGTGAAATTCAATTCAGCATAACAGGTGCGAGCTGTGTAAGAAAAATAAAAAGAGAAATCGGCGTTAGAAACCAAAAAAAAGAAAAATAGAGACAGATCTGCGTTAAAAAAGGAGACCAACGCTTGAGAGAGAGAAAAGGAAAAAAAAAAGGTAAAATGGATGAGAGATAAAATTTATAAAAGAAATTTCATTTAAAATAAAAAGGGACGTATTTACTATATGGTAATCCCGTCAACGGAAATTGACGATTACCTTAAAAGACATTTTATTGATATAAATATGAGAATTTTTACAAATTTGAGAATTTAAGTATTTTTAAAATATTAATTGAAGTTTGTATCCATTAAATAATTATATATATAATATTCAGGCTCTTATAATGAAATTAATAAAAAAAACTTCTAATTAACCAAAATCAATCCAGGTGCCACTTACATATTTCTTTGATGGTTGTGCTGTTAATTCTCTGTCCATTGTGAGGAGAATATAAATGGGGAAAAAAAGAAAATTAAAAAAAAAACACACACACACAGAGAGCAAGACGGCTTGCCGTGTTCATATGGATAAGTTACTAAGGACTAAAAGACAACATTAGAAATTGAAATTAGTCAAATCACTTCCCTTGAATGATTGGATTATTGCAGTCAAATTTACGGTCAATATTTCTAACTCAAAACTTTTCAAATTTGGAAATCTCAGACCGAGAGATTTTTGTAGATGGTTTCAAAATTTACCTGTATAAAATATTTTTCAAAAATTGTCCTAAAAGCATATTGCATTATTCTGTTACAATCTTGAAAATTAATTAAAAATATTAACATTTTTAACTTCTAAAGCCATGACTATAGAAATTTTATATTTTTAAATTTTATTATTATATGTGAAAAATGCATAAAAATGATAAATTGTGATGGTAACCTATGACTAACAATGGTGGCTTCCGGAGATAATGAATTAATAAAACGTGGGAGAGTTTAGTAGTTTCTAACAATATAATTTTGCTATTGATTTACTTACAATTATTTTTTTTAAAATTTAAATTTAGAAATTTAATAATCTTTCCAAGAGTTATTAATTTTAATTCATACCAATATAAAATATAAAATCAAAACGAAAGAATTCCTTAAATCTTTATCAAACATTTTCTTATTCTAACTTTTTTAAGAAAATTTAAGCATTTTGATCATATGCAACAATCTTCTGATTATGAAACACTATCAACTTTTTTTTTTTTTATTTGTGTCAATAGATGGTGAAATAAAAAAAAAATTCGAGATTTATCTACTTCTAGAGTGTTGAATCTTATTCTAACTTTTTCAGTTTTTATAATTATTACATACGATTGTTTTCAACTATGAATATAATTAAGAATATAATTTCACAACAAAATTGAAAATGAATTCATTTGTAGTAATTTATTACTATTTATAGAAAAAGAAATTACTAAAAAATTTAATGTGTATTCAATTATAAACTTAAAAGCGACATGCTCTTTTTTTATATGCTACATATATATAATGGTTAAATTCCATTTTTTAGTATGCTTTAAACACGAATATTAATTATCAAATGCAATTTGAGTTTTTTTAATTATAAAATCGACGGCTATTTAAATTTTTTGCCAAAAATTAGAAAATATAATTAGAGGAGACGAAATTTTTTTAAAAAAAAAATTAAAAGAGGGACATATAAAAAACATCACTAGTTTATATATAAAAAGTAAAATTTTATAAATTTTATTAGGGGGCACGGGCTATTGCCTACATGTTGGATTCTAGTTAAGTCTGCCTAATTGTTTAATACATATAGACTGATATGATAAGAATATAATCAAACACAGGGAAATAAATAATTAGTACTTAACAATTAATTTTTTTATTATTTTGCATTTGGTCACACAAGTCCAAATTCTAAATTAAATACAGTTACTTACCTATTAATTTTTTATTATTCCGAGCCATGCATCTCACATGCAACCTTTAAGGCCATTGAGAAAATAATATATCATTTTCTTCCTTCTTCCTCCTATAAAAACGACTTCGTACAATAAACAATTATATATTCTATTCTAACAATGCAACTGTACAACGTTAATGTCTTTTCTCATAGAAGATAATATAGAAAAAGGGATTCTACGATTTGGTTGTTTAATTAATTATATAAAATTACGTATCAAAGCATAGTCTTAAATACATATATGTACTATCTGATATTATGTCTGGGTTCAAACCCTCTCTTTCCCACTATTAAAAAAAATTTATAAAATTTCAAAAAAAATTTTAAAGATTTCAACTCTTTTTCAAAAAAATAAATAAATAAAAATTAGATTTTAGTGGAAATGTAGCTAACTCGTCAATGTCACAAATATCACAATCTGCAAGAGAGACTTTAATAATAATGAGTCAATAGCAGCCAGGCCAAATTATTAGTAAATTTCATCATTTGTTTACAATTTTAGACTATTTTCAACTTTCCCATTGTCTTTATCAATTGGCAAATAAGAACCCACAATAAACAAATATATAAAATTAATTAATTTAATTGTAAATTTTAGTAGTGATAATGAAATTTATTATAAATTCAACAAATTTTGCTCTAAGTCAAATTGACTAATAAAATAAAAATAATTAAAAATTGATTTCATATTGGTTAAATAAAAAAAAGAATATATATGGTGAAAAAAGTAATTTAATTAGTTCATTTTGTATTAAAAGTAAATTAAACCTATTATAAATTTAATTACTTATGAACTTTATTAATATATGTTCCTTAGTGGCTTGATTCAAATTTCACATTCGATGTTCACTGGGTTTGGGCGCTAAAGAGCCTTGGCCACTCCAAGAAACTTAAAAAAAAAAAAAAATTCCTTATATAAATTACATTTTGGTCCTTAAAATATTGAAAATTATATTTAGTCCTCCTTAAATAATAACAAATTTTAACTAGCTTCTCAAAATAATTGTCCTAGCTCCGCGCTAAATATTAAAAATCTAGGACTTATACTAGTATTAAATGATCATATGTGACCGTCCAATTTTATTTGCTTGTTATTCCTTTTATAAACGTCTAAAAATGTTTACAAGACTTTTAAATTTAGACATATAAATAATTATTTTTTCATGATAAGTTTTATAATTTTTCATTAAATTAAGGATTTTATTAATATTTTTAATGAGTTAAGGATGTTAAAATAATTTTTATTGATTAAATTTTTAATATGGGAATTTTGTCAAATTATGTAAATAAAATAGAAGGAACGGAGTCTGTAATTAAGTTTTTAAATGCAAGAAAGAAACTTGACCAATAAGAAAAGGAAAGAAAGATAGATCGAGAAGGCAGAGCGATGGAGTATTGAAAGAGAATCAAGAGGGCCAAAACATTGAATATTCAAAGAGACCCCACCATGAAATTAGGACCAAAGAATGTTAATAAAGAAAATGCTCTTCAATGATTTCCCAAAAAAAGAGCTCTTTAATGTTTAGCAAATTGTTACTTCCCACGTATAGATTTTATCATGCATGCACGGACTCGACCTATGTCACCACTTCTTTTTTTTTTTAGTTATGTCCTTTTGCTTTATGGAAGTGGCTTGGTCATGATTTAAGAGGTGTTGCCTATTGCAGGCGCATTATATAATTTTGTGGAGATGCAATTTCAATTTTTCTAACCTTCATTTCCTTGACATTCGTGATTTTCAAAACTCTTTTGGCACTCTTTTTCAAAGCATTATGGAGTGATGCGGACATTTGAAAATGGACTGCTTTGTCTAAACTCTGTTCATGTGTAATTATATATGTGGGGATAAGTATTAAAGGGACCACTGTTGGAATTGGAATATTATTAGAAAAACCTAAATAATGAGGTCCCTTCACCCATTATAGAAGGGACCTATCGAAGGTACATAAAATTAAAGTCAAATAATAGAGTTGCAAACCTAGTTGACGAAAGACTTTTCATGTATACTAAAATTCAAGACAAATTTGAACATGGAAAGTGGAAGATATGTATCTTCTCTAGCTATAAGACTATTCGGGCTCGATTTTCTTGACCTCTCCATACAATGATAGCCTCACCTATCTAAATAGCCCACAGCTTCCACACGAAAAGAAACCTGCCCTGCCTGCATATTCTCTACATCTTCTATGTATTTGCATGGCTCCATCCTTTCCTTTTACTGTAAAAGATTGGAGATACAATAGTGGGAAATAAAAGGGGTTGAGGGAGTCTTGTCGCAGGAGCGGTGGCATCTGCACGCATTTGTATAAAAGGTGTTTGCAAGTGCCAGCGTCCTATGACAAGATACCCTACAACCTCTATCCTCTCCTCTGTCAACATCTCTTTTCTTGATACCTTCTCAACTTGTCATTAATTCAGGTATTCTTAATCTTCTTTCTTTCACATGTTATCCTGTTATTTTTGCTTTACTTGTTCAACTGGTTCTCCATCTCCTTCTTCTTTCGCTATATTAATTTATAGTTTCTATCATTTTATCTCCATTTCTATACCTTTTGCTATCATTCATTGCTCTTTTTTTTTTTTTTTTTCTTTTTTTGATTTGTAGTACAAAGAGAGCAGTGCAACGATAAAATTACTCCACGTATGACCCAAAGATTATTGTGATCTACATGTCACAGGTTTGAACACTTGATTATCCTTCTTGCCTATCCTTTTTTTTTTTTTTTTTTTTCGGCATTACCTTGGTAGGCAGGTATAATAATATGCATTATGAATTAGACTTTCCACACCATAAAAATTCTAAATTTCCAATATATGTAAATGCAATTTGATTTAGGCAGGTCCTTAAGTGTCCCTCCAATAGATTTAGGACATTTTGAAGTTATACCGGCGGCTTACCTAACTTGAAATTTCATCTATCTATTCATTATTGAGAATATGTGCAAATTACCGGTAAATTGTCAAGACACGTGTGGATTTATAGCACATTTCTAACACCAATAAAAATAAATTTATTTATAATTTTCATCGTTGATCCATTAAAATATGTTGATGAACGGTAAATAAATAATAAAAAAAATTAAGCAATAATATTTGGAGCTTCATTTATCTAATTAAATAGTATATTTTATGCTAATAAATTATGAAAAAGATGTAAATAATTTCTTGACTTTGTTAGGGTGGATGTCATTTTCCATACAGCATGGAAAGGTCTGTCCATGTATTTCTCATTAATCCAAGTGTGCATTCATCATCCACGTGATGTCAATATCTATGACCTAATAAGACTATCATTTTTGTTTTTCCTTTTGGTAAAGAGGAATTATTTTATTTATTTTTTAGATTATATTCTGTAAATATAAACCCTTTGTCTTCTTATCTAATATATTTTATTTTTTTGTTATTATATCTTTTTTCCTCAGATAACCTTTGTGGTACCTCTCTTTTTTATATTGCGCCAACATGTCATTGCCTTTTCTTGAATAATAATTAAAATTTTATTTTTGTATCATTAGAACACAAAAATTGAACTGCACTTATGAAATTGAAAAAGGCTTGAAAATTTAAATTTTTATTATTCATTTTGCAAAAATTTATCATTTGAAAATTTTTTAAAACTAAAGTATAATGTGCGGGTTTTCATCTAATTAATATATTAATCTCTAAGTTTCCATTTATACATTAGTCTGCTTCGGTGATCATTAGGTAAGTAATTATAATAATAGTTTAATTAATTTCAATAACAAGTTAAGATGGATAATTGAATTTTAATGGAATCTAATTAAAAAATAAAAAATTATAATTTTATTCCCTATGCCCTTTGTCTTTACACTACTTTGTCTTTATGTATTTTACTTTACACATTATTGCTGCAAAAATTCAACTTTTTTTTGTAAAAAGACATAAATACCCTTAAATCCCTTTTAAATTTGCGATTTCTGGCAAAATTATAATCTCTGAAATAATGTTACGTTACCCTTTCGCCGCAAAAATTAAAGCAATTTACAAATTTACTTTAGTTAAAGCAGAAGCAAACCTAAAACTTAACCTTGTCGTTGACCTCTATATATAGAGTACAAACTACAAATAGTAAGCAAAAATGGAGGGAAAAAATCTGTGTATAAAATAATAAAAAATTCCTCCGATCTGTTGCAAAGTAAATCAGGAGAAAACGAAGCAAACAGCGTATATTACATTTTTGTTATTTCAGAAAAATCAGAAGTAATTTCAGCTATTTGGCTTAGTTTCTTTGAAACAATTAAAGAATTCAAAATGGTATTTTAGTTTTTTTTTTTTAAATTTAATATTTAATAACAAAAATATAGATGGAATAACGAAATAGTTGGATAAAGAAATGAGAGACAAAATAGTTAATTTTAGGATAAATTTATAAATTTCTCAAAAAATAAAATAAAAATTACAGTGTAAGAATATAAATTAAACACACATGTTGCTGTTTAATTAGTGAATCAAAAACTTAATTAATTAATTAATTAATCATTGTACAAAATGCTATTAACTAGAGATTAATACGAGGAGACAAAGATTCTGCCGTCCGGACAACCACTTGCCATTTACATAGCACTATCAATTCCTCTGAGGAGATTAAAAAAAAGTTATATATTTAATTAATTAGATTATAACTAAATAAATAGTGAGCCCCAAGAAGTTAAGCAGTGATAGGAACTATGAAAAAGACTATATTTTCTATTCATAAATATAAATTTGAGGCAAGGAATAAGTAATGGTCTCTTAACCAAATTCTTTCTAAGAATTACCCTATAAAATTTTTAAATTTTTATTTTAAGGTTAAAATGTATAATAAAATTTTCAATTTCACCCTCCTAAACTCTTGAATCCCAAAACCAGTAGACAGCTCGGCCCATCCTCAGCAAATCAGACCGACCACCCAATAGTGAGTAATTAACATGTCCAGGTCAGATTGAAATAGAATTGAAACTGAGACTAGTTTGAAATTCTGTTCTAAAAATAAAATTATAACATATGGGTCATTTGGATATTTTTTAACTTTGAAAATTATTTAAAAAAATAAAATAAAAAATTTTAATATTTTTAAGATTATAGTTAAACAATGGAAAATAAATCATTTAAAAAATATTTTTTAAAAATAAACTTTGCCATAATTTATGGACAGGGGTGAGCATCTCAATCATAATTCTGTGAGTCGAGTTCCACCGCCGTCAACTGTACCGGGACTCTAACCCCTACCAATGGCTTTTTCTAGAAACTCTAACCCTTGCCAACGACTTTTCAAGGACTCTAACCCTGGCTGATATCCATAGTGCTACTGCTTTATGGCAAACCATCTAAGCGCAGCAAAAACAATATTCAAATGAAAATGCAATAATCATAATTTATTAGTTTAAGACATACATTTATAAGAATAATATTGGATGGCATTATAAATTGTGTATGCATGCTATCATAAACATCTGTGTATGCATCAATGTAACATAATTTGAACTAACCACTTGGTCAAATATCGAAAGAAGTCAATAGAACACACAATTCATCCATTGGCAAATTACATCTTCTAAACTTAATGCATTGAACTCCTTATCATTATTGACTATCTAGCTAGTTTTGGATTTCATTATTTTTATTAGTCTCGTCATCCTAAAAGCTTGCTATAAATATTACTTTACTTATTATTTTCAAACCGTTTTGCCGAATCGGAATGTCACATGATTAATATTCATGATTTGAAGGAACTTGAACAATTGATTCGATGAAATGAAATCATCGGTTCACTAGACCTGCCATACCTAATGCACATAAATACTACGTGAAGCTTTAACATCTAAATTGTATTTGGCAACAGTTTTTTGAGTAGCTTTCAGAGTTTTGATTAGTTAAAATGCTGAACGTTGTTTAAAAAGTTATTCAGTAACATAACGTTTTGATTAGCTTTTAAAAGTTATGGTAATTTTTTTATAAAAAGTTAACTCATGTAATGTTTAGCTTTTAGCGTTTCATGAAACGCTATTTAAAATAACTAACAGCTATCAAAACAATTAATTTTGCTGAACGGACCCTTAGTCTTGTTAAGATCTTCCTAGTTGATGTGGTGGCATGATCCAAAGACTACCTAGCCATCTTATATAAAAGACCAAATAAGTACATTCTATTAAAAAAAAATCTAATAGACTAAAATTATTTTAAATTTTGAATTTTCTTCAAATCCAACCTAAAAGTTATTCAATTTAATTTCGATTTGAAAGAAGATTTAATTTTTCTCATGAATTTATATCAAAATAGATAATTGATCTAAAGAGATAATTTCTAGGCTTTTTGTTATTCGTTCAAGTTTAATTTTGGTCTGATTTTATTTTCATTTCCATACATTGATTTGATTAGTTTATTTCAAAACACACCAGAAGTAACCCAATACTTGCAATAAACCCATGGATGAAGTTTGGTACTTGACATTGATTACACTGTAGAGTCCCGTTGAGCAAGAAGACACGTTTGTTATAGAAAAACAAAACTGTACTAGTCTGCAAATTTCCAACGATCAGACTCAAGTACAAGCATCACGATAAACCCTAATAGAAAATTTGAACAATTTTTACCGCATGTTATTCTAAACTTCATAAATGATACTACAATTTTAACCATATGCTGTCTTAAATAAATTTTAACCAAACGCTGTCTTATAAATAAATTTTATAAGGTTTTTGAAGTTTAAATGTAAAATATAAATTTAATATATAATTAGAACAGCTAGTTTTCACATTTTTAATTATTTACTGAGCATTTAATTGATTTAACTAATATAATATTTGATGGATCGAGAGCAGAAGCAGAGGACGCATCAAGTATTGAAGAGCAAGGGTCATTTCAATCTGGAGAAATTCATCGCTATAAACACAAATTTTGCCAGATAATAAACCAGTTCATACAATGTAATCAGGCATCGTACAACAAAATTTCATTTAACTTCATGTTTCTTTTTTTTTTCTTTTTTTTTTTTCTAACATTAACCCACTTCATCATCAGGCATCAGCCATTCACGAGATTCAGGGCTCGGCAATGAATGGTTTGGTCATGAAAATACAGTTTAAGAGAAAAGGAAACTACTTTCAGGCCACCTGATGGATTCAGAACTCTACACCATGATATTACATTGGAGAAGTATTGCCGGCGCAGCAATCAATTTCCTTCCACAAAATTCACCTCATCCATGCACTAAGCTAGCCGTAGAATTGTGTATATTTTTACCAATCTTTTTCTGAAAACCAGAAGGAATGCAGATTGGTTGATTGTAGATACCCTGTTCTTCTGATATAAACTGTCCCAAAGGCTTGTATAATACCTTCTATTTTAAAAAGTGTTGCTATTTGCACTGCCTTGGTCGGAATTTTTCGCTAGATAACAAAGAACTTATAAAATTCTCCAGCCTTTTTGCACCAGGGCCAGGTCTAAGGACTGTGGTATTACCTAGAGTAGAGCATGGGTCAGTTCCGTTTTCCTTGCGTCCTATGCACCAACCACCAGGAGTAAACATGCCAGGACCCCGAGACAAGAGCTCAGAATCAATTTTGTCAAGCACTGGATTGTCTTGACGGAATTTCCTTGCAAAAGGTGCATTACTGTTGATCATCTTCTGCATGTCAGCTAAGGTGAGGTGGTGCGGGTGCTGCTTAGGTGGGTTGTCCCATGATATAAAATGAAGGTCGCTGTTCACAGTTGTGTTGCGAAACTCTTGTGCATTGCAAATGACAGTGTGGAAGTAACCTTCTGGGGAGGATATAAAGTTTGCATAATACATAAGTACTACTCGGGGTAAATTGTCCCAGCCCCATATGGTGTAATCAACAAAAGGCCGAGAAAGCACCATCCAGGCAGAACCTATAAAAGAAAGCAGAAATTATATTAGCATAACCTCATCAATTAAGCTTATATTTAGTTCCCTATAAAATAATCATTTTCAAATTTAATTTATTTCTTATTTACAAATTCCAGCATCCCAAAAGATTTGAGTGAGGGTATCATGCATCAGACTTAAACCACCAACTATCATGCAGTACAAAGCTCAAGGATCAAACAACTTATTAAGGGCATTTTGAGAGAGTACAGCCACATAAAGTAAGGCTTTTGTTGTTTCTTCTCAGAGACGAGCAGTATTAACTGTAGAGCTTAGTAAGATGCAGGGGTTAATCAAAGGAACTCGCTCCAAAAATTGGATTTGAGAATCATTTCAAAGTTCTTACACTGCAATAAAAGTTTACTAATATGCACAGAGAATTGTTTCACGAACACTGTCCAGTGTCCAATGTATGCAAGCAAGAATGAAATTGCACAATGTTATTTTCACAATTATTATAAACCAAATGTTGATGATTCAGCATTCTCAGAAAAAAAAAAAAAATGATATACTAACTTTTCTCTTGTTCAAGCTTTAGTAGACTGTTGTTTGAAGACTATTTGAAGAAAACAAGCATTCACATTCAACCCTTTTTTTTTGTTTTCTTTTGCCAAATCCAGAGGTTGAAGGAACTACAGAATCTTTCTTTTTTTTTTTTCAAAATAATAGTGATAGTTAGAAATCAAATTTAAGGGTTGAGGAATTTTAAAATCTTGTGAATCATCTAAATAAGTTACCACCTAATGCTAGGACATTTCAATTCTCATTCTCACCACACAGCATGCTCAAACTTAAAGAACTTAGGGAGCCATATATCCAAGTAGGAAACAATGTCGGAAATTTCCATTTACAGCTTTATTCTATCTCAACTAAAAGCCACAGATTGAGTTCATAAGTAGCTGTATCGGCAATATATGAACAGTTGTACACTGATTTATTTGCTCAAGTGGTTCACAGTGCCCCAGATCCAAATTTCCCAACCTTTTTCTAACCCTACTAAGAGAATTTGATCAGCCTACATTAAAGAAAAGTTTCATGGTCCGTAATCACATCCTTAGATCCTAATTTCACCTCCTGCTAACCAGACCCAAAATCTGATCAAGAGATTAAAACCTGTCATAATGATATGTCCAACAGAACCTAGGAGATCAATTTATTTCTCAATACTTTCTTCCTATAATATGGTCTGGACAAATTTGACAGCAAGTCAAGCAACTGATGCTACAAAAATATATCTGCGTAGAAGTGGTGAGAGACAGACAGACAGACAATTGGCCCAAGAACATAGTTTAAAAGGCTCAAAAAAAAAAAACATTCTTCTTCCACCATTTCAACAATTGGCTTCACGTAACCATTATGTTAGGTCTCAATTAGCAAGACATCATGCATCACTGACCAACATAAATTTAATAATCAACGTAGAAAAAACAGAACAAGCGAATCCTCACAAGTTTCACAACCTATACTACATAGTCGTAAAATTGAAAATATCAACAAATCCCGCCATTCGAAAAAGAGAATAATTTTATGCAGGAAGCTCAAAAGTCGATCGCATCAAATAATCCCAATCATAACAACAGAAATCAATAGAACATAGGCAATAGACAAAAATCTTGAGTCTCAGCAGAGCTCTTTCTGCCTTCATAGTTTATGGAACCTTTATGCAAATTGACCTCCACATTACACCCTTTTGCTTAGTTCAATTTTGCATTTTGCTTTTTAATTAGCTCAAAAACTACATGTAACAAAAGCAATAAAATCTAACTCCCACATTAATTAAACAAAAAAAAAAAAATCAAAAATCAGAACTCAAAATTTTACCTGTAAATAATTTGAATGCCGTTGGTACACTCCTCCTCTGCGTAACCCAGAAAACATCCGCTTTCTTTGTCATGTACAAACCTGGATCTACAATTATGGGTTTAGCTCTTTGAAACCTACAAATATGGCAACATATCCAATAAATCCCATAACTTGGAAAACTACAAAACAGTATAGTTTCAAACAGAAAAATCAAATTCCAACTCACTCTTTCCAACCAATATTACTTGTATGATCAATGAAATTAAGATCCCTTGGCAGATAAGAAAACGTGTGCAATAGATCTATTAAACCAAAAAGAAACCCATCAAACAAAAGTAAATTAAAAGCTAAAACAAACCAAATATAGAAACAAAATTTAAAACAAGAAAAATAAAACAACCAAATCCATTTCACTAACCATCCTGTGTGACAAGTGGATAATCAGACGCACTAAGATTAATAAACCAATCCCAATCTCCACCCTCTTTTAACAAGATCGCCGCCGCGTGCAGCGTATTAGCAACCATAGTGGGCCCTCTATAAGTTACAAGATTAGCTTTAGCGATCATCTTCACATTCCCAAACTTAACAAAAACCGGATTATTCTTCACGTAATTATTCAGATCCAACCGCTCCTCCACCGACGATTCACGGTCCAAATGTACAACATACTGGTTATGAGGATGGTAAAGCGCCTGCAATGTTCGCTTCAACATGTTACCATCACCGGCTGAGCCAGAGATTAGGTAAGCGAAGCGAGGAGGAGGAGGGAGAGTAGAAACAGGAATTGGTTGCAGCTTTGGTTCCACAAATCTAGAACTGAAAGTAGAGAAAGAACGGTATATAGGGAGTAATGGGGTTCCATCAGGAGATGTAAGAGTGGTGAGAAAGAGAAGAAAGAGAGATACTATAGACCCAATAGCTAGTGGGAAGATCCATTTCCGCTCCATGGCTTGGTGGTGGCGCAAGTGCATATAGTAACTCTTCAATCTCTTCATTTTCTTGAGGATTGTTGTGTGTGGATGAAGATTAAAGGGTTTTATCTTTAGCTGAAGCGTTAAACGGATGCTTATGAAGGTGGTGGACGGCTTTGGTAAAGGTAGACTCCGCCGTGACAGAAGGGGAAAGAAAATTAGTTGCAGCGGACCTGTAATTTGATTTTTGAGGGAGAGAGAAAATTAATAAGAGAAATAAATAAAAGTGAATGGTGGGAGTGGGAGACAATAACAAGGCTAATATATTTGCATTTTTGTATTTATAAAAAACAGTATTTATGTGTAAGATTTTTTCATTTGAAATAGGATTAGTGATGCAAAATATTCGAAACACTGGATTATCTTCGTTTTTTATTTTTCTAATTTATTTTCCTTTCTAACAAAATTTTCATCATTTTATATATTTATTTTTTACTTTTTTTTCCTGTGTGGATAGTTGATTCAATGGACGATAGTTTTAATTTAATAAATTGATTAATTTTTTTTTCAAAAATAATTGATTTGATTCATTGAATTGACAATTTAATTAGATAACTTAGTAATTTTACATTTAAAATCTAGCTTGAAATGATTCAATTTTGAATTAATAGTTATTCCTTAAATATAACTCGTATTTATCTCTAAGTAGCTATTTTATTTTTAATCTTTACGTGAATGGTTAATTTAATGGACGACAATTTTAATTTAATAAATTAATCATTTTTTTTCCAAAAATGATTGATTTGATTCATTGAATTGACAATTTAATTAAATAACTTAACAATTTTAGATTTAAAATCTATCTTGAAATGATTCGATCTTAAATTAATAGTTCTTTCTTAAATATAATTTAGTATTTATCTTTCAGTGACTATTTTATTTCAAATTTTAAATCATTTTAAATGTTTTAAAAAATAATAAATAATATTTTTACTTATATTAAATATAATAACTATTTTTATAAGTTATTATTGATTTTAAGATAAAAAAATTTAATCAAATTACTCTTGATTTTATTATAATATTAAAGAGTTAATTAATTTTTAATCTTTATTCAAAAATCTTAAACAAGTTATATTTTGAGATAAAGGAAATAATTTTTAGACCATTAATTGTGATTCTAACATTTCATTTTTATATTTTTATTTTTATTTATAAGAATAACATTAATCTTATTACAATAATCATTATAAACATTGGTGATGCCTCTATCTCATTTCTTCCTGCTATGTTCCTAATTTACCTTTAAAGCTTATAATGTCTTGTTGGCACTAAAAACTTTACAAATGATTTTATCATGCATTTGAATATATACATTTTATTACTATTACACATCTTTTGATATTAATATTGATAATTTTTAAGATTTTCGACTTCTATTTGTAAAATATCGACTTGATAACTGGTTAGCATAGCTATTAGGATAATAATTTTCATCAATTTTATTTTTTAAAAATATTTAGTTGCTTTAATATTGAAAGTTGAAGTGTTTAATAAAATAATTTTGAAAATTAAAGTGTTTAATATCTATAAGTTTAAAGTGTTGACAGATCAAAATAAAAATTGAGAGTAAGTCAAGATTAAATTAACAAAGCTCAAAGGTGAATTTACGAATTCCGTAATTTGATTTGCTTTCTTGTATTGACATTACTAATAAACTTACTCCTTTAGAACTCTTTTTATATTTTTTTTTCCTACTTTTAAAAATAGTTAATCTCATTGTAAAAAATTATTCAAACAATTTTTAATTTGTTATCTTTTAATCACTAAATTACACTAATGGTCACTTAACTGTATACTTAATTTTATAAAATTACATAATTTTATTTTGTTATCTTTTAATCACTAAATTTTGAACGGAAAGTCACTTACCGAAATACTTATTGTTAAAAATACTAATGTGGTAATAAAAATAAAATATTTTATTTAAAAAATCATATTTTCTCTTAATACATTAATTTCGAACCTACTTATTAATTTATTTGTGATGAATGAAGTCATGCAACAAGTTTCAAAAAAAAAATGAGAGAAAAAAAAAAGTTCACTCTCATTTATATGATCTCGAAAGTGTAATAAATAAAAATCTAATACGATCTCAAAATGCTGACTTTACGTAAAGGGAAGTTCCATTAGACCATGCAATATTGATTGTATTGACTGATAATTTAGTGGTGAAGAGATAATACAATGCTTAATACTTTATTGTAAAGGGAAAATTGAAAAGATAATAATGCTATCAAATTAATAATTCATTGTGGATTACATTTCCTATTATAAAAAGTTAGAAAAAGAAATGAAAATGAAAAGTGCTATCAAATTAATAATTCAATAGTCAAATATTTTTTTAAAAAAATAATTTAATCGTCAAATACATTATTATATAATTATTGATGGTAGTCTAAATATTTAAGATGCAAGACCTATTGTCAATCATGTATAGTCTGGTTATTCTATTCATTTATGTGTCTCTCTACCATATACGTGTTTTCACCAATTTAGTGAGTTCAGAGGAAAGCTATTCTTATTACGTAGCTCACAGTAATATTATTTCGGCTTATTGGACTTCCCTGTGAATTAGAAAAAGAAAAAGATACAAGACATGTTGAAATGCTAACATATTCTTTGGCTAAATTTTTTTTATTTTTTATTTTTTACTAATCCAAATTATTTATACTAATTTTCAGGTATTACATTAATTTCAAAAAATATTAAAAATTAAACTTTTTGTCAGGATTTCCAGAAGATGAGAAACAGAATAAAACATTTTAACTGTAAGAGCAGTTGTTTTTTATTTCTAAATATGAGTTAATGGTTTCTTTTTCTCTCTCTCAACTTCTCATATTCCAGATATTAACCTTATTAGGTTTTATAATTTCAGAGAAGATCCAAAAAAATGGTATTTATTTAGAAATAATCTAAAGACTCATTTGGTTGATGCAATCATACAAGAAAATGACTTCAGAATGTAAGATTCTGGTATTTGGTAATCATATATTTCTAAACTCTACTCTTCTATATACATATATAAATATAAAGGGAGCCAAAATGATTTTTTTCCGAGTGTTTAAATGGACTTTGTGTATGGAGTTTGAACTAAAAACCTTTGTTAAGAAGAAATAATCTTAGTCATTTGAACTCAAAACCTTCGTTAGGCAGAAATAATTTCAGTTATCGCAAGTGTTGAAGTTATATTTATTGAAACAAAAAATAAAATGAACAAACAGAAATGGTATTTATAAATTTATTAGATAAATAAAAATATATTGTATATTTATGCTTTGGAATTTTGAAGTTAAAATTGTTAATGCGGTAGATGACCAAAATTTCAAAATTCAACCATTGAAAGTATTATATTTATCAACTAATTTGACCTAACTATGAGATTTGACGTAGTTCGTATTTTGTCATTTTGCTTTGGCATGGCTGACGATTCCTACTGAATTAACATTTCACCAACTCCTTGTTGGGGCAGAAACAGATACCAGTAGCTTACAAGTCAAGGTCAAACACAGAACACATCTATTTTTTTGTTTCTCTTCTTTTTTTCTTTTTGGAATATAAGAAACCCAAACCAAAATTATTCATTAATAGACTGAACCCGCCGTCTCCACGGGAAGACAAAAAATCTTAACTATAACTCAAATTTCGAGTTGAATTAAATTTTTCGGTAATAAAATCTGAATACATATGATTTACGTAAAGAAATGAAAACTAGCAGATTAGCTCTGTTTTACCGCAAAATTTGTTAAAAAAATGGACAGGAGAGAAGTTCAAATTTAAAATCACTTGGATTTTTAATCAATTTTTCAATTTTCATATTTATAAAGTTTATGTTTTTCATATAAAAATTTCAATTGTAAATAAAATTATTATATATTTTAATTCTAATTAAAAATTTGATATTGTAAAATTAATATTCCATAAATAATTACTTCATATTTAATTTGAACTGAAATTATAAAAATAATGAAAGTTCATATTTGTTATTGATTAAATTCATATAACAAATATATATAAAACTATCATTTTTAATTTTTAAAATTAATTAATAATAACAACTTCAAATTTTTAGATTATATAAAATTGAATAATTATTTATATTAAATATTTTAAATTAAATAATTCTTTTATTTCACGTGGACTGGTGTTTTAACAACCATCTAACATCTTATGAGATCTACAGTTACTATTAATATAGAAAATGTCTCAATTACTATTAATTTTCCCAATGTAATGGGAATGAAGAAAAATAAATTAAGTTTTATAATATCACTAGTTTTTCTTTTTAATCACCCGTGTCATAATATCACTAGTTTTTTTTTTTAATCACCCGTGTCAGGATCTATTATCAGCCAACGATAAATCTGACTCAAGGTTTAGTTGTAGTTAAGATTTTTCGGTCCTCTCTGCAATTGAACTCGAGAACTCTTTTCACATATTCAACTTACGTTACCAACTAAACCACAATCCATATGTTGAACTCGAGAGCTCTTTTCACATATTTAGCTTACATTGCCAATTGATTTACAATCCATAAGTTGAAATTTAAAAGTCTTCTAATACTTTAAATTGTATATTTAAAAGATATAATTTTACAAAATAAGAATTATATATTTATTATTATTATAAAATATTTCTCTTTATCTCATTTTATTTGCAAGATATGTATATTACGAATTTAGTCGATATAAATTAATTTTTTTTCTTTTAATTTATTAAAATATTAATAAAAATCATTTATTCAATAAATTATTATAAAAAAATTATTTTTTATATATCTAAATTTAAAAATTTTATAAATATTTCATTACATAAAAAAATAAATAAAATAAGAGGGATGAAATATAATATTAAAAGAAATGTGAAAGAAAAAAAAAAAAGATGGCTGCGATTTTGAAGAAAGTATGATGGGGACATTACACATAAGGGCAAAGCAAGAATTCCAAGAAACCTATTTTTTAATGCAAAATCCGCATTGAAAAAGCAAATCAGAAGAAAGGGATAATTTAAAACGACTTCGATGCGTGCAATAAAAATAGGGTAAAATATATTTCATCCCTAAATCATATTTTAATCAACACTTTTCTACTTAAATCGTACGGTAAAAAATTGTGAACATTAACCGCTGTTCAGTGCCACAGTATAAAGTACAAATAACCGCTTATAGATCACAAGCGGTTAATTTTAAAATTAACGGTAGTAATTTGGTCAATGAAGGATTTTGAAACGGTAGTAATATGGTCAATGTAAGGTGCTTATTTGAAAATTCTAAAGGTATTAATAATAAATTATTTAGGGGTTGTGTCCTTTTATGTTGACACTTAGCCATTTATAGATCACAAGCCATATGGGCCCGTCTTATTTATTGGGTCCTAACTCCTAAGTCACCCAACATTATTATGATTTTCTATCAGCGTGAATGCATTTGTAGAAGACACATATGACACTTCAACATAAAATTGAGACCAGTTATATTTCTTTAAATAAAAACTTGTTATATGAAGTCTTTTATCTGTGTGAAAGTATTATAAAAGCTCTAAAAACCTATTTGACGATGAAATCAAGAACTAATTAGAAATTCGAAAAAGCTCTGAAACCCAGTTGATGATGAAATCAACAGCTAATTAGAAATTCTATCAACTATCAACCTACAGATTAAAAGCTTACCAAACACCTGCCCTCTAAACCATACACGAGTTTCCACTTCCAGGTATTAGACATTTTATATTGGAGCAACAAATAAGTCTCCAAACTCTCGTTTCTGCAACATGCGTTTGTCCACATTGATTGAACAAATAATCTTCCAGACTGAACAAAAACTAACAATAAATCTCCACCAGACTCAAATGACATCACATTAATTTTCAGTCATATAGATTATTCGTAGATTTATCCAGACTCAGAAGAAGACTGCTTTACATCCCTAGAGAACCCGTACACAATCTGCAAAAGCACTGCTATTTTTGGCAGGCTTAATATTTACAGAAAAGTAATTTTTCAATAAAGTATTCACAAAAATAGTTAGTGCAGAAAGGTGAACTATACAACAATTGGCATAATCAACAAGAAACCACAGATTTAAAACTCTAAAACAGTCATTATCTCAGAATTCTGTCTTTGCTCATTCGACTCATGATTCGAGATGCATCATTTAATCTATTTGCTCTTTCATATATGCTAGCAACAACAAGATGCAACTCCTTTTTGTTAATGTTAGGATCAGAATCCAGCTTCTCAAGTAGAGATTCTACTTTCACAAAATCTTTTCTTGCACCATAAAGACTCAGCATCTGAAAGTGAACATCATCTGGAAAAACACAACCTTCTTCCTGCATTTCTCTATATACAGCATCTGCCTCCTTAAATTCTCTCAATTTCCCATAAGCATTCAAAACAAGAGCAATCACATTAGAATCTGGAAAATATCCCGCTCTTCTCATCTTCTCAAACACCTCTATGACATTAGCAGGTTTTTTGTTTCTTGAGAAAAGATCAATCATGCATCCAAAAACAGATATATCCTTTACCTCTCCAGCATCAAAAGCCTGGCGAAAAACCCATGTGGCCTCTTCTATCCTGCCAGCTCTAGCAAGAATTTTGATGGCAGTCTCCCTAGGAATATTATCCGTGCATTTGAGTTCATGAAGCAAACGTTTGGCATGAGCAACCAAGCCTACCCTCTCATAAGCCACAATCATTGTCTGATATAGTACTTGATCAATCTCAACCCCTGAACTCCTCAGCTTTTGAAACAACAATGCTGCCCTATCCAATTTCCCTGCTTTACCCCAAATAGAAATGATCGTCGAGTATGTGATGGCATTCGGTTCTATCCCTCTTTTTTGCATCTCCTGAATAAGATTTGTCGCCTTTTCATGCTCGAGTGACTTCCCATAAATCTTGATCATAGTATTATAAGTGACAACATTCTGCTCAATATCCTTCCTCTGCATCAACCTAAATAAATGTATAGCTTCACCAAAAAGTTCAGCCTCGCCATAAACCTTCAAAAGGGTATTATAACTAACAACATTTGGCTCAATCCCCATTTTCCTCATACTCCAAAACAATCTATCAGCTTCCTTAGCCATATCAAGCTGTCCATAAACATCAATCATAATATTACACGTAGTAAGATCAAGCGGGCACTTGACATCATTCATCTCTGAAAAAACAGATAAGGCCTCGAAAAACTTCTCATTTTCAACATAAATACTCAAAAGAGTTGAATAACTCACTGTATCAGGCATGACCCCTACTTCTCTCATCTCCTTTAGCAACATCCTCGCCTCCCTAAACAATCTAGCTTTCCCAAAAACATTAATCATTGAATTATAAGCAACTAAATCTGGTGTAATCCCACTTCTCTTTAGCCTCATAAATATGGAAATAGCCTTAGAAAAATCACACAACTTGCGCGAAAGCTCAATTAAGTTACTATACAAAACAAGATCACCAGAAACACCGTCTTGCTCCATTTGTTGGAGCCAAAAAAGAGAAGAATCAAACATACCCGCTTTTCCGAAATAAGTAACAAGTGTAGAATAAGTATACCTATCAGGTGCAAGAGCTCTTTGACGCATTTCGTCAAATAGGCCATGTGCAATTTCCCATTGCTTATCTCTAAGTACATTTCTCAAAACGACATTGTAAGCAAACACGGAAGGAGAATAACGCGCAATGTCGTTTATCCAATCAAGGACAGCGAGGGATCTTTGCCAATCTGATTCACGCGAAAGAAGCGAGACCATGAAACGAATAGAGAGTTGCCTGTCTTTGAAGGGCGAAAGCAAACAGTATAGTTCATGCTCGTTTTGGGTTTGGCTAATGGAGGTCAATAGCTCGTCCATGTCTATACTGTGGTCTAAATACACCGGTTCTTTGTTTTGTCTTCTTGGATGGTACCGTGTCGTTCCATTGTTGGTTGTGTTTCTTGTCCAGACATCTCTTTTGGTTGCAGAGAGGAGGAGAAAGTGGGTTCTGGGTTTTGCCTTGGTGTAAATATGGGACTTGGTTAAGGGAAACAATGGAAGAGAAAAGATGGAAGATAAAGCGGGATCTAAAACTTGCCTGGGAGAAGCAGATAGAGAAAGCGAAGACATGGGCGACGTTTCCTTTGGACCAGTGAAAGTTGGTCTGCTTTTGCTTAAGCTAGTGCTGGAACAAAGACGACCCAGTTTAGCTCTTACCACGTCAGCATTAGGCAAAAAAATAAAAATGGCATTGTCATTTTCTTACGTGTCATTTTGACAGTTAAAAATTCGTAAAATAACAGTTCATCAGGTTAATTAAAAGAACTGTTGAGGTTTCACTTATTTTACATTTTTTGAAATTATTTTTCTTGTTGAAAATTAGTAATTTTGTCTTCATACTATCACGATGCAACAGTTTAAAAAATTAAAATATTTTTTAATTGAATAATTAGAATTTTTATGAATATTAAAGGGTTAAAATGAAATTTAATTCAAAACACTAGAGACTAAAATTATAACAAATAATTTTTTAAACCATATAAAATCAAATGCATTTTACTATTTTGATTTTGATTATGGTAGTTATTAAGAACTATATCAAACAAAAGAATCAATTTATATATTTTTTATTATTTTTAAATATAAAAAATAACTTTTATTACTACTATTTATTAATAAAAATAGTGTATACATCAAAACTATTTGCCTCGCGATATCTAATATTTAAAAATATACTAAATTATAAAATGTACACACAACATCTTCCTATGTCCGACTAAATATGATAATATATATATATATATATATATATATATATATATATATATATATATATAAAACAATATGGTTGAAATTATAAAAGCCTAATGTATAATTTTATCTCTGAATTATCACCGTTTTTTTTAATGGCCGTAAATTTTACGAAATTCTATCGTAACTTAGTATTAATAAATCTTTCAGTAACCATTGACTAAATAATTACACCTGTGAACAAAAGCGAATGGATGCATATTGACATAGACTAAATAATTACACGTGTATTGAATTATAATCAATATAGGAGGAAAATGATGACCGTAATAAAAAAAGATATCATTCTTTTAATGTTAGTTTTTTTCACACATTTTATTGAACATCTTTTATCATCATAAATTTTTTATTGGAAGAACTATAAAAATGAACTAAAATCTTTATATACATATAATCCTGAAGTAAAGAGATGTGTATGCACTCTATTCTTTGAGTGTTCTATTTATATTTTTTTTATAAATTTATAAATTTTTTCTTAATTTTTCTATATTTTGATTTAATGATTATATATATTTTTTAATTTTAAAATGAATATTTAGATAATAATAATATTAAAATTTAATCTAATTTAACAACTATTTTACTTTATTTAATATTTGATTTTCATTTTTTAAAATTTAAATTTTTTAAAACATTCAATTTTTGAATTTTTTTCTTTATTTTTCTATATTTTGATTGGATGGTTGTCTTTTTTTTAATTTTAAAATAAATATTTAGATAATATCAATATATTTTTGAAATTTAATATAATTTAATAAATATTTTATTTTATTTAGTATTTAATTTTCACTTTTTAAAATTTAAAATTTTTAAAAATAATTTAGCTTTTGAAAGTTTTTAATTGGAGCTTTTTTTTCTTTATTTTCTATGTTTTGATTGGATGATTATATAATATTTACATAATATCAATATATTTTGAAATTTAATTTAATTTCAAAAGTATTCTATTTTATTTGATATTTATTTTTTTAAAATTTAAAATTTTTTAAAGATAATTTAATTTTTAAAATTTTTTTATTTTATATCTATATATAATAATTGTTATTGGCTTAAATGAACAAATTGATTGTTTTTTCATATACAATTAGTTTGTTTTTAATTATATATCTATATGGTTACTACTTTGCTTTCTTTCTTTTGTTAGTTTATTAAATGTTAAATTTTTTTTCTTTCTTTTGTATAAGGCATTAGTTAAGCGTATTTTACATATTTTCTTTTATATTTACAATCTAATTATCGTATCAAGAGTAAACATCAATTATCATATTCCTCATTAAACTCAATATTTCTTGAAATCATGTATTTTCAAAAAGGATTTTTTGCTTCCATCATCATTCCTATTCGGTAATGATATCTAATCGAAATTATGTATTATTGGAGTAATACGCTTAAAATAATTCATTCTAACTTTGAAGGTGCAATTCTTCTATTTTTAAAATCTCAATATGTATTATTATTTGAGCATAATTTGCCTTTATTAATTTATATTATTTCATTTAATTGTGGTGATGTTAAACAATTTAATTTTATTGGTGTATAAATTGATCTTATAAAATTTGCCTTAAACTGTTGAATGAAAGGATTATCAAATGCAAAATATATATATATATATATATATATATATATATATATATTTTATATTTTATAAAAGAAACTATTAAGCAAGACTCTTATATTTATTGGTTGACACTCAATTTAAATTTTTAGAGTTTATCTTTTAATTAAGAATTTTTTTGTTAATTTATTAGTAAACGCAATTTATAAATTATAATCTATATATATATTAATAAAATATTTTTTTAAAAAAATAATAATAAAGCAATTCGCCCGCAACATGTCTTCATCTTGTTTATAAAAACATCAAAATCCAAACCATATTTTACAGTTTTTAGCTCAAGAAAATTAAGAGAATGAAAAAAAAAAAAACACTCAAATGTCACAGTCCCGTATCATGCATCAAGATCGGGCCGTGCGGCGCTTACTTAGAACTCCCTCAAACAAGCCAGCCAATGATATTACCTAGTTATATGATCATGTTCATCGTCACTGTTTATATCGCGAGACCCAGAAGTCCCAGAAGTCGCTCCAAGACAATAAGACTGTAAAACCCTAATCCTTTTACTTTTCCCTTCTGTCCACTAGAACCACCGCCATCGCCAACACCACTGCCAGTTGATGATGAAGATGCACCGCCAATACGCGCCTTGCTTCCACTGGATCCCATCTTGGTCTCTCAAAATGCCAGTCTAATTACATGTTTGTCACAT